>JAOVYX010000814.1:0-13270 GCA_035668315.1 Drosera spatulata
TAATGGTGCAGCTAGTGATGTTCTGTTTGATGGAGTGGAGAAATCAAGAGCTCGTGGAGCTGAGCACATATCAGAAACTAGCAGGTTCTTTGTTTCAAGTCACGAATTCGAGACATTCTGGTGAAAACATTGTCGATTTCTTCTCGCTTTCTCCTGCAATATTGGCGCTCTTCGTCGTGGTGATGTGAGTTGTTTTCTTCTCTAATTTTCTTTTTGCATTCGTTACATTATTTTCCTAACGTATCAGAGACGAACCAGCCATATTTACTAATGGGTTGACGATTGTGTGTCCTAGGTACATGCAAACTTAGGTCCATACAATCTTTGGTGTCAAAATGTTGCGAAGTTAATTTAGTAGCATACGGATGCACGATTTGCAAAGTCAATTTAGTAGCATACGGATGCACGCTTAGTCGTACGTCAGCTCGACAGATCCAAACTCATGAGAATAAGCATCAACCGTTATGAAGTCCAAGGAATATCATTAGTACAATGGTATCTAGTTCCAGAGACTTCGCAATAGATTACGTTTCTGTTTAAAGGATCTAATTCCATAAATTTCACAAAATGGAACAAAATCACGAACTATATCCAAGAAAGTTTAAGGCTTCAAGTCATCATGGGACATATGATTTACTATAATGATGAAAGGGATCTAATTCCAACACACTAATTGACACGAAGAAAAGTAGAATGCATTCTGAGTTGAACTCCATCAAACCAGATTTCTTTGCATTATTACAAACTGGATTCATCCCTCGATCATAGGTCGATAAGCCTGCACTTTCACCAATCGGTTCTTGTGTATCTGTTAGAGTGCTTTGTACTGCAAGTCGAAAATCGGTTTCAAATGTACATTGACATATAACAGAAACAGAAAAACCACAGATTGAGAGTCACTGTATAGATTCTATGATGAATTGTAAATTTTCAGGTATCTTCCAGCTTCCACTTTATTAATACCAACTGCTACGAAACCTGAGATGGAGACAACAGGAAATGGCATAATCAGTAACAAGAATCCAAAGAACAAGCTGATGAAAAAGCTAGAGAATCTGAAAGTTTCACCCATATTCCATTTAGCGATATTCATAATCATGATTTGCATCACGGAGAGGCAAAGCATGAAACAAGATCCTCTCAACTTCAACGTCTTCAACATCATCGTCGAAGTTGTAAGGTATATACTCACTGCAACCAATGCAAGCTCAACTCGATGTGCATTATACTTCTAACATGTTAGTCACATTGTTGCGACGCAGTGCATATGGCAATGTGGGATACACGATGGGATATAGTTGCAGCAAAAGAAGTCTGATGATGACATCAGATGACGAAAAATGCGAGGATAGATGGTATGGATTTGTTGGCTGGTGGAGCAAGGAGGGCAAAGTATTCCTGATTCTTGTTATGTTATTTGGGAGGCTCAACAAGTTCCGCTAGCAAGGTGGCTACTAGTGCTCATGGCTCTATATATTGCGACTTCGCCGCATAGGGAAATGTCGAGCAAACCTATTAGTTTGTTAAATTGGGCAACAGCTATATATAGAAAAGTTGACGCCATGTAGCAAAGGACCTTTTCCTTTCTTCAAGTTGTGTATAGTTTGTTTGGCTTTTTCGATCATGTTCTAATCTTACTTATTTTGACTTTATCAGAAATATTATATAGAAATATATGGTTCACAAAAAAAAGGTGCATATAATACAGATAACTACTGGATTACATGTGTCAGACCAAACGTACCATGGATTTTATTTAACTATTACTCAGACCTACATATAGAATTAATTAAGGCTGTACAACTGAAGCCTAAACTACGAAGACGACCGTTAACACCCGATTAACGTAAGTGTTATTTCTTGCAACAGAAGCAGTTTGACTGGTCCTTAATCAGATCTTTTATTACTTTGCCAAAATCTAGTTTTTGCTTTAAAAGTTCTTTCCCAAGCCAAGCCACTATGCAAAACAATAAACTTTACAGGACCAAATTGATCATTCAAGTCAAGCACAGTAGAAAAAAGTGCTATGCCTCAACTACTTCTACAAACTAGGCAGCTGTCCATATAAAAGGAGTATAATTCTAAAGAATAACAAAACACAACCGAAAGCATATTAAAACCGCGTAACAGAAGATTTGGTTAACAAATAAACTAATCCGCTTGTAGCTAAAGCAGAGTCATCCTTTTGGGCACGTTATTTATGCAGCACCACGAGCTGAAGTTGACTTCCAGTATATCGGCATCAATCAACATTTCCTAGATGAACACATCCCACTATAGAATCAACTTCTATTACGATCACTTTCTCCTAATGTGTGCTCATAATCTTATGCTTAGAGCCAAGAATGACTAGTTGGATATTGTTTATAAGTTACTAACTCATCCGCTATGCTTCAAGTACGTAATTACTTAATAACAGCAAACCATAGAAATCGACCTCGAGATATACTCAACCGCAACAAGAATTTCGACCTCATCCTTCAACCATAGAAATGACTACTTAACCAACCTTGAAAGAACTTCCAATCACTCCTCGTGATTAGGAAACAAAGGTCCAAATTCACTGACACCATTAAGAACATTTTGGGACACTTTTTGACACATTGAGATGCAGAAGTACCACGGCAACTTCCCACCAACCACCAATCAAAAGAATCAATCATGGTATTCCTATTCCACTTCTCAGCCGACGATTTGACGAAGGTCGAAATAAAAGATGAACTTTTGGCATGGTTGATATCCTCGATCATATCCAATCTATAAATAACAGTTTCAGTCTAATTATAACTTTAAAAAGAACATAATATCGAATCTGTAGAAAAAAAACTCTCTTCTGTTTCATTCAGTGTCCCTGTCCTAAAAAATGCAACGATGAAATAGCCAACACATGAACATAAATGTACTAGCAAATATATCATCGAATAGTCTCCATTAGATCATTACCTCATATGTCTCGTCATTCACACCGTCGTCGTCCTCTAGGCTCAGTAATCACATATGTCTCACCGTAGTCGTCCTCATATGTCTCATCATGATCTTCCTGCAACCTGTACGATAGAGAGCATCAAGATTAATATGACATGCTTATATCACATCTTACATGTCGGGCCGTAATCCTAACATCTCGATCTCCTTCCATTGTCGTCTAGCTTGCGAAACTTTTAATTTCTGGAAATCTTCTACCATCCAAAAAAAGAGATGAAAACACATGTAGTATATGGGTAAATGCATTGCTCGTCACAGCTACAGTCTACTATATGTGAATAAAGGCCTCGCGTCAATTCTCATGGAGCACAATGGTTCACCAAAAAAAAGATACATGGCCGTAGGGAGCTAAAAACACGAGCGGGGTTCGACTTAATGTAACTCTAGCAATCGTTTTCTTTAGTTTCACTTATGTCCTTGTCCTGACAATTCTTGGACACTAATCATGGAAAAAATACAAAGAAAGAAAGAAAAAAACACGCTTAGAAAAAAGGTTCTGCAGATTCCTTTATAAGTACCTACACTGCACAAAGCTCAAAAAACATACCAGAAAAGAAGAATGTTGAGTATCTGCATCCCACACAGAAAATCCCTGCAACCTTGTAGTCCCTTATGGAGATCAGCATGTCGCCTGATCTTAACCATTTCACGCTTTCTGTTTCATCTCCGCCCGTTTCTCATCGAAGTTTTCTTCCTCCCTCTATGGAGATCAACATGTTACCTAACCTCAACCGTTTCTCGCTTTCTGTTCCATCTCAACCCATTTTTCGTCCAACTCTTCTACTTCCCTTTCGTTTCCTTGCTCGGGTTCTTGTTCCTCAAGGCTATGATGCCTAGGAGCTCCGTGCTTCCCAATAACTTAGACTTGTTCTTTATGTCTGTCTCGTCCGCCACGGTCTCAAGCATGTCCACGATCGATATGGAGCTCTTCTCCAATTCCCAATTCGTCGTGATCATATTCTTGATGCTTTTAGGAGGCGAGGTCTTCCTTTCCATGATAGGTCTATGTTTCACCACATCCCGTTTTCAGAATCCATACAAAACAAAAGGCGGCGCTGAATCTCCTATTCCTAGTTCAGGGAATGATTTGAACCTCGAGATGGTCATGGTCGAGAAAGTTTTCGAGCTAGAAAGATCTCAGAATGAGCATGAAACAGAATCCCATCAAGCTCAAGTCCTCCAGTATAATTCCCTTAAATTCCTCCTCGCCATTGTTGCCAGTTACATCACCGTATTCCACCTCTTCGGAGTGGCCTCGGTGCTGGCTTACATGAGTGTGGTCACTTCGGCCAGGGAAGCACTCGAGAAAAAGGGGATCAACATGCTATTATATGCAGTATTCATCGTTATCTCAAGCTTTGGCAGCTGTGGATTCACTCCCAACAGTGAGAACATGTTCTTATTTAGAAAGAACTCAGGCCTACTACTCATCATCATGCCTCACGTACTCCTAGGAAACACATTGTACGCCCCGAGCCTAAGGTTTCTGATATGGCTATTGGGGAAGTTTGCGAAGAGAAGCGAGCTTGAGTATCTAATGAACACCGATGCCAAAGAGATTGGGTACAGTCACTTGCTTCCTAGGCTGCACTCGAAGCTGCTACCGGTCACAGTCCTCGGATTCATAGGGGTGCAGATGTTGTTGTTCACTACTATGGAGTGGAACTTACCAGGGATGAGTGGGTTGAACGGGCACCAGAAGTTCGTCGCGGCATTGTTTCAATGCGTGAACTCAAGGCATGCTGGTGAAAGTGTCATGAATATAGCTAACATGGCTCCTGCAACCTTAGTGCTATTCATAGCCATGATGTTAGTCTCTTATCTCTCAAACTTTATCTCACTTATTCGAAGACAACACAGTAGGAATCCGCTAAGTGGTTATCTAAGCAGAAGCAAAAGTACCAACCCAGTTAATCGCGCCCATACTTTTATCCCATATTATTCTATCGCCTCGGACAGTTCATTCTCTATACCTTAAGCTCTTTATTTTTCCAAATAAATGGACAGGTACCTTCCTCCGTACACCTCCTTTCTACCCCCAAGGCATAACCAATGCAGAGGACCACAAGCAGATGATGGCAAGCAAATGTCGAAGAGAAGACAAATTATAGAGGATGTTATATTATCACACATTGGGTACCTGGTTATCTTCATAATCGTCATCTGCATCACGGAGAGGGAAAGCATGATGAAAGATCCTCTCAACTTCAACGTCTTGCACATTTCCCTGGAGGTGGTCAGGTTAGACAAGCATCCAACGTCGCCCTTTCCCCTGTTAAAATGTGCAGAAAAATTGTCACTTGACTGTAGGTATGGCAGCTGAAAGATAATGTGCATCTTTACTAATTCACAGTATACCTTAAAATTAATTTGCAGTGCATATGGAAATGTCGGGTTTTCTGCTGGGTATAACTGTCAAAGCCGGTTGAATCAAGAAGGCATATGCGAGGATAAATGGTATGGATTTGCAGGGAGATGGAGCAACCATGGAAAGATCATCCTCATCATCGTCATGCTTTATGGGCGACTCAAGAAATTCAACAAGCATGGAGGAAAAGCATGGAAAATCGCATAGCATCCCCAGATTATTAGGATAACAAATGCATTCGTTTCAAGGGCAAAAAGTTGCCTTATGCACATAATTTCAGAAGCTTCTCTCATAACTGTCCAGCAGATGTAGTTCTGGAGAAGAGTTGTCCTCTTTTCTACTGTTTACCGTTAACTCAATGGAAGAAACCACGTCGGGTTAGAAGTTTTTACTGTCAAACCAGTAACCTAATCTCTTATACTGGACACAAACGGTCTACATATTCTTCCTGCATTTTAGTGGTCTACATATTCTTCAGGCACATATTCTGCGGCCACTATTTCGCATCGTTCAAAAGTGCTGACAGGAAGACATAAACTAATATCTCTACTGATTCTAGTGTCTAGTCAGAGTAGGGAATAAGCATCAGCCATGACCACACTTCAGCAATAGACCGCTAGTTTCGTTACGTGTCTAACAATTGATAGAAATGGTTTTCACTTCTGCCGAAGGAATATGGAGGACTATCCGGAAATTCACACTTTCAGCTTCGAAATACCAAGAAGCTTCCTTCTCGCATTTCCAACTATTTACTTTAGGTCAAAAACTCTACCTGAAGCATGTTTTCCTTCTAAAGAAATATCTAGTCAGACATCCCAGTCATAGCCACCTCGAATAACTCCAAGCAAACAACTCATGCATCAATAGAAAACAACTTCCCCAGCTTTTGGCATTTGCTTCCATTATGTTCCGTAATAGACCACTTTTTTCATTCCGTGGCTATTGTTCTTCTCATAACCATCACAGTCGCTTCCGTCTAAGCATTATCATCCACGATTCAACCAATCATAGACCTTTCGTCCTAGTTTTTCAACGTCCCATATTAAATTTCCTACTTTTTCTTATAAGAAAAACCTGATTGGCCGAAGTTGAAGCATAAAGAGATAGCCAGCCACACATTCCCCCAGTGCCCACCCCAAATAACTCCTATGAACCAAAACTTTCCAGAGACAAAGACCATGCATACTTCATTTCTGCCTTGATCATGTTGTCCTATGAACGGCAAACTTTATCAGAATTCTGTTCTTATAAGTGTCTTCGCAAAGTGCCCTATCGGTTTTACAACCAGTCAATACTCTATTTCTAGTTTTTTACTGCAATCATGTTCGTCGTCTAAATTCTAAACCAAGCACGGTAAGCAACAACTAATGTGATCCAAAAATTGTATATTTTATCAGACAGATCATTTCATGTGCAACTTCTTATGGGCATAAAGCTGGTTATATAAGTGGAAGATGGGAATGGCAAACATGACAACGACGAGATAGATGTCCGGACATTCAGCATAGGAGATAGGATCAGGAATGATAACCAGAAGGTGACTGGATAAGCATCTATAAAAAAAACACCAAATGACACAATCACGATTAGCGTGGTATGGTCATGTCAAGCAAATAATACAATGCACAGAAAGAAATGGGTAGTAACAGGAAAGGCTCTTCAAATTCAATCACAGCTTCATTTTACTAGTTCAATCACAGCTTCATTTTACTTGGACAAGTTTGGATGAAGTTCATTCAAGACAAGAACCAATGACAGATGGTACTACAGAGCAACAGAGCAAGCCCATATGAACTGAAATTTGATACATTGAAGCCAAAACAGGCTACAAAAATAGTTCTGATATCTAAACACTAAAGACGACCCAGAATCACCCTAACGGCAGTAACCACAACCGCAAATGCACCTTTTGTAGTATTACCTAGCATTGTTTCGAGTTGCAAGCTCATTGATTCCCCAGAGAAAGATCGTGCCAAGTATCTTCGACTGTCACTTGAGACTCTTCATCTAGTCAAGCATGAGCAAACTATGTCAAAGTTACAAATACAAGGTATCTAATAGTATCAAGCACAGTAAACTTTTGATTTACAAGATCACAAATGAAACAATAGTAATACTTCATATATCCATAGAACTATATGGAGAAACAGAGACTGTTGCTTGAAGATAGCAAGGCCTATGACACCAAACGCACTCATAATTGTTCGCTTACAATCAAAATGATTAAAATCTCAAAAGTGTGTCCTCCCTACATCAAATCAGACTACTAATACGAGTATCACACACATGACATGAGTGACCAAGCTAGCGATCTCAAATCATCAACATAAAAATAAAGAGAAAAAATTTAAAATACTTGGGTCTTCCGCATCCTCTGAGCGGGGAACTACCACAGGCGGTAAAACAATGTCTGCATAATAGCCAACATAATGCTTTCATCAATGAATAGAATTCCACATTCCCGACAACCAAATATCAAGCAAGTTAAGTGAAAATAGAAAGATGGAGGAGATGCAGTTACCATCGGCCGGAAGAGTGTCCCTCATCCATTCCTCGTCGACAATGTCAATCAGTATTCCCAAACTCAGCTCTGCCATGGCCTTTCTCTCGTTCTGTTCTACACAGCACAGATACGAAAACTCTCAAATTTAGTGCACGACTAGAGTAACTCTCCTTAAAATTCATTTCCTAATATTTGAGGTAATTTTGTGCAGAATTTGGATAATTAATGAAACCTGATCACAATATATAGAAAACCAACAAACACTATAGCAAATTAAATTACAACAAGAGTTTCAAACTCAAAGCCCAACACACTAAAATACAATGTAGTGTTCCTACGAATTTACTAGTTGGTATCACAAGCTTGACCATTTGCTAAATTATGTTACTCAACATGGTACTCATGAGTCGTGACTAGAGATGACACGAGTTCAAATTCTACAACTTTCAATTGATTAGGGAATCAATACGATGTGTGTCAGTGCATTGCCACCCATTACTAACATTCACGCGAGGATGTAACAAATACCCAAATACATGAACATTTTGAGACACATTCAATTGTCGTTAACATTCTATTTACACCATTTTAGTTACATCGACTCCACCTCCGCCTTCAAGTATATACTATTGATATATGAAAGCCTAATTTCCATAACCAACAAACACAAACGCCACCACTTAACCGGGAAAACTTCCCTCGAACGAAGTGAGTCGAGATGCGAAGAGATACGATCGATTGCAATGAACAAAGGCGAAACGACACTGAATGAAGCATGAGAGGAAGAAATCGGACAGGGACATGCGAAGAGGAGGAAGAAGCGGAGAGATAGAGAGGAGAGGATGTTGAGGAACTCACCTCACCGGTGGTGGGACTCGCCGGAGATCCGCCTATATAACCTATGTGTGCGCTGCAAGTTGCGCAGTATTAACAGTCCGCTATTCGATGAAACTCGCATTAAATTTTACAACTCAAATTATCAACGATACTGTACAACATAATTTTGATGTTTCGCTCAAATTGGATAATATGTTTTTCGGTTAATTATATTAAAAAATTTAAAAGATAATTTCATTTACATCTTAGTATCCAAAATGTTTCATGTCACATTTAGACACCTAATTATTGTTTCATTTATATTTTGGTATCCAAAAATGGATAAATGACATCAATACCTCTATCTAATTGATGTTGACCCATTCATCTTCAACCTCAATCCTTCATTCTCAATAATTCATCATGATCATTTCTTGATTTTTCGTCTCCGGCAACCGTCAATGATCACGTTCAATCCACGAAACAAACCAAACACTTTCTCACAACGGCTTCGATTTTGACCTCAATCAACGCTATTGTCCTCACCATCAATCCATCGTTCGCGGCAACCACACGAAACGCGAGCATAATCGACGTTCTCAGTGGTTAATTCCCTTAAACAATGCCATACGCCCACATGCTCATCGCCGGAATCCTCACAACCAGCATCTTCATAACAACCCAACTCATCGTTTTCTACTCAAATCTCAATGAACTTGATGTTTAATGGTGTTTATCTTGTCGATGAGGAAAAGTGTTCATGGTGAGGTTGTGGTTAATGGGTTTGGGTTGGATTTGTTTCTTGTGGAGCTGTCTTGTTGCGATATAGGAGGAGATTTGGGGATTTGTAGGGTGTACGGAAGGTGTTTGATAAAATGTCTCTTACAAACTTGCAATGTTTTTATTACAGTTCATATTTAATAATATGTAGTTCACATATAACCAATATGCAGTTCATATAAAAGTATTTTACAGTTTATATCTAATGATATATAGTTCTCTAAGAATTTTAAGCAGTTCGCATCATGATAAATAGTTCACACGTCAAATATATTCATTTCATATATAAACAACATACAGTCCATATTCAGTAATATAAATTTCATAAAACTCTTTAAAATATGAATATTACGACTTATGTTTTGTTTCAAACAGACAACTGTTATGTATGTAATGATTTCACTATCATAAATTTTAGTTCATGAACATTGTAAAATACCGTACAGTTCATAAATTGTAAGGGATTAAAAAGATCTTGTATCAGTTTAATTTGTAATGTTATGTCGAGACTAAAAACTTATGTTATGTTTCAACATATAATTATGTATGGATTGAATGTCAGAGTGTAATATTTCAATTGGTCTCACTTACAATTCATTATGTTATATGTACAAATCCTTAAAGAAGATAGTTCACACAATCACAACAGACAATTCACACATTCAAATAATACAGTTCACAAGTTTTAACCATACCAGCTCATAGAAAAGCAGTTCACAAAGTTCAAGAAATATAGTTCACATATTCCATGAATTCAGTTCACGTGTTTCTAGAAAAGTAGTTTACATATCCGGAGGAAGTATAGTTCATACATTGAAGAGAGACAGTCCATACATTCATAAGAAACACTTCACGCATTGAAGGGTGGTAGTTCATATTTTAATGAATACAGTTTACAATCATCAACATCTAATACGAACTCGTGGAATGTTATTTATGTTCAAATCATCAAATTGTTACATATTTATGATCCTTATAACTCATGTAATAAGTTTAGATCATAGTCTGATTTCGACATTCATTAATATGTGCAGTTTATATTGATCTCATCACAGTTCATATAAATAACTTTGTTATTTACGATTCAATATGACACAGTTCATATTGCTAATATTGCACGTGAAAATCCACAATGTTAGAACCCGTGTCTTAAATGATATAACGTTGGATTAATATCAACCTTAATTCTATGTTTAACTATAACTCATACATATCCACATCAATCTAGTTCGAATAGTATTGGAAAGAATTGATTAAATGAGATGCAACGATTGTGATGTATAACTTTGTCTTAATATGAAGCAAACCAATTATGAAGAATGTAAAGTCTTTAGTTATATCAAACAATATGAACTTTGTTCGCCTGAAATGATTAAACTTGTATGGAACAATATAATATTTTAATATCTTATCACGACGTTGAGCTTTGGATATTGAAAATTATCCTTCATTTAATTATATTACAACAAACGTTTTGTAAAACAATATAATGTCTTTCACCGATATACAGTTTACTCAATATTATGGAACAATTTATTGTCTTAATATCTTATAATGATGTTCGATTTTATACTTCTATGCAACAACCAACAATCAATTATACAAAATGTTCAAATTCAATACACAAGTGACACTTATGTATGAAGATTATGTGATGCATCAATGATATGATACTTATATTATGTAATGTATTCAATATCATGATAATTTAATCTTATTATGCACCTGTTCAAATATAACATGAACAACAGTTCATACACCCAGAAAGATAGTTCATATATAACTCGAACAATAGTTCACACACCTAAAACGTCAGTTTATACAGAAAATGAACAATAATTCATATATCCAAAACGCTTGTTCAAACATAACATGAATAACAGTTCATACACCAAAAACGTCAATTCATACATAACTCGAACAATAGTTCATACACCCAAAACTCATGTTCAAACATCACGAACAACAATTCATGTACCCAAAATGTCTGTTCAAACATAACACGAGCAACAATTCATATACCCAAAACGTCTGTTCAAACATAACATGAACAACAGTTTATACACCAAAATGTCATTTCATACATAACAGGAACAACAGTTCATACATCAAAATCAACAGTTCATACACCAAAATCGTCAGTTCATACATAACACGAATAACAATTTATACACCCAAAACGCCCGTTCAAACATAACATGAACATCAGTTCATACACCCAAAACGTCTGTTCATACATGTAACGTCTCGAGATCCACGTCACGTGACACGTGACGTTATGCTGTCACGAACTCGATTCATGACAAGGCTAAATAAACCAAACTGGTTTAAAGATATATAGAGTCAAGGAAGCTACCTGTAACGCTTTTGTTCATGCTGTTTAGCTGTTACGAATTCAATTCACAAACAAAGGACGGAAGCCATTAAGTTACATAGGTTGTGACATGACGAGTACATCACATATATTACATATCCAAAATGATCATAGTTTCATTACAACATTTCAAAAAGCATATAAAGTACTATAGTCTTCACTGATCATCCGGTAACTCACCTGCAAACGGAATACATAACTCATATATGCCTCACATTTGTAGAGTACTCCCCCGACTATGACGAATCGATGAGTACCAGTAAAACATTTATACTTTTTAGGAAAATAGGTATGCCATACTACGTATGAGTATTTGTATGATTTCACATTTCTTATGTTCATTTTTGTTAACATGGACCCATGACTCGAGAGTTTTCAACAGACAGATTCTGAATACAAGACTCGTCAGCCGTCAACCGGGATACAAGAATCCGTCGATCCAATACGTACTTGCACCGATTGTACGTCGTCTTACACTTTAGTTGATAAAATGGGCTTCCAACGGACTCTATTTGTCTCTCATTAGGATAGATTTACACTACAAAAAAATTAACAAATAGCGATGGAATAAAATGGCGATGGATTTCATCCGTCGCTAAATCACACAAATCAAAACATTTAAATTGAAGCACTAAATCAATAAAATGAAAAAAAAATTACTTTATATATAGCGACGGATCCGTCACTGAAATGATGTTTATTAAGTTTGGAAGCTTTATTTTTGCGACGGCATCCGTCGCTAACATCTAATTCTTGATTGTTAGAGACGGATTCCGTCGCTATATGTTAAATGGTCCCAAAATTATGCAAAGTTATTGTTAAAGGATCATAAATTGGCTACGGAATCCGTCGCTAATACCACATTTCAAGTAGTGTTTAAGTGAAAAAAACGTGTTAAGGGTTCGGTTTTAGGGTTTTTAGGGTTATCTTTGCGACGGTTTCCGTCGCCACACTCTATTGTTTTGTGCAGATGGCGACAGATTCCGTCTCTAATATATGTCCCTTTCTTCATTTAACGTGTGGCGACGGATTCCGTCGCTATATGTGCAAAAAAAATATGTTTGGCGACGGAGTCCGTCGCTATATGATTTTTAAAGTAAATGTTGCGACGGATTCCGTCGCTAAAGTTAAGAAGTTATGCACAAAATCAGCTAGTTCCCTCAGATCTGCACAGTCACCATATCAAATACATCTTAGCATCCGTCTTCATCTTCGGCGTTCAATTCACGAAATCTCCGGCGTTCACCTGATCTCCGGCGTTCACCTGATCTCCGGCGTCCACGAAATCTCCGGCGTTCCCTCTCCGGCGTTCGTCTCTCCGGCGTTTGTCAGATCCGCAAGCAAGCTTCGTTTAAGCAAGCAAGCTTCGTCGATCTCCGGTTTGTGATTTTGAGTTTAAGCAAGCAAGCAAGTCGAAGGAGAAGAGGTATCTCAGATCTTAATT
>JAOVYX010000815.1:0-41890 GCA_035668315.1 Drosera spatulata
TACTAATGGTTTTGCACGAAGTATGAATAAACATGTTTAACACCGTAGTGCGAACAAACAGATGTAGTAATATGTGATTCATATCATGATTTAGGACTTGCAGATTCCATCCGTTGAGACGTAAAGAACAAGTTGAGCGTGCGTGTGAGGAAATTACAATAAGAAGATAAGGTTTAGATTTCTGGTTTGGATGATGATATATGTTAATATACTAGTTATATATTAACGCGTGATGGGTAGTTTTGCCTTGTGCGCTGTGTGATGTTGTGCTGTGTCATGTTTACATTTTCGTGTTATTGTATGATATTATGGTAGCACTTGTAGCTTATCGCAGTTCATGGTAACCTAACCCTGATAATCCTAATGCTAGAGTTTGGGTAGGTTTTTCTCCGTTAACCTTATACGATATATATATATATATATATTTATATATATATGAATGTGATAAAGTCAAGTGTTAGGTTTACAAGGTTTGGCACACGATAATGAACAAAAGGTTAAGGTTAATACAGATTAATCGTATAAATGATGTCATGTTAAAGATGAACATGCAAAATAGGAATGAATTCATGAGAGTTGAGGTTAAACACCGAGTTTGTTAATCCTACTGAGTTGTTACACTGTGACTTGGGGAAGATGTCAGGTTAAACTGTACAGGGATGAGTAGTTGCGATTAATCATCTTATACGCGTAGATAACCCTGTGAGATTGTCAGATTGTGGGGTATCTCGCTGCAGGAGACCCTTGGACGTCGTTACAGGTTGATCCCCTGTTTCGAGTGACCCCAGACTTTAAGCTTCTAGAAAAAGTTATGGATTTACATGTTTTACCAAGGTCACAGTGTTAATAAGAGGGTATTTATAGTCTGTCATGAATGTTAATTACAAGACTGATTTTGTTATGGTCTTAGGACAGATTGTTTTCTCTTCTTCTCTTTTTGTGCTTCCCCTGAGAAGGGGGCCGGCACGTTACCGAGCTCGTATAACTCACGGCGTTTCTTTTGTTTCTCTATTTTTTTTCTTCTTTTCAGGTGCAAAAAATGAAGATTGATATTGATTAAGTTATGATCATGTTTGTAATAAATATGTTTGAGACAGTATTTTAAGATTCCGCAGTGTATCGGTATAATATTTAAGTAAACTTGTGGACTTAGTATGATGATGCTTTAAGTATAATTTTATTTAGTACTTATTCTAAACCCGGTTAAATTGAATTGCCTGATTAGGATTTGTAGGACCCTGACGGCAGTAATGCTACGTGGGTTTTTTAGAAAAAGATCGGAAAACTCAGTAACTAGATAGTAACAAGCGACTAGAAGAAAGCTCTATCAAACAAGATAGCAGTGCCAGAAGAAACTTGCCCATGATCACTAGAGACTCGATGATCCGGTTTACATACAGAAGCCTTTAGTTCAGAACTTCAGGGCTCCCTATCCCGATCATCCCCGGAAACTGGATGTCCTGATACGACCGTCCATTCCTGCATTGGACGTAATCACTGAAGAGACATCAAGATGATGATTTTCCTTCAATTGTAATTTCGTTTTGCATATGAGCAGAAAGAATAACTGTGATGGGATGAACAAGACAAGCAAATGCCACCACAAAGCACATCCATCTGAGAGTGTTGCGTTTAAAACAAATGCTATCCATATGTAAAGAAACTTTTAGAACATAAAAGATCGTTACAGATCCTTCATAGTCCGTAAGAGTACCTTTGCAGTTAATGTGTCCAGTAGAAGAGAATCTCATTCCATTCTGTTCACGACGTCAAACGCCTGCAACAGCACGTGTAAATCGAAAATTACACTGCATTTAACTACAAGGTTAGACCTACTTAGGATACGTGTTACCAGAAGGTCTAAAACGACATAAAGTTCCTATGAGAATCCATTACCACACAAGAATCATTTGCATAATATTGGAAAATGAAGTGCTTGATGACAAGTTGAGTAGCAATTAACCAACTCAATAATTACTTGATTACCAACTCTTTCATTACAGGATCATGAACCCTAACTAGCTTTTCCCCCACATTTCTTTTAAACACTGCATTGAATCCAAGTCGTTCTCTTTGATTTTTTTCTTGAGGTATGTTGGGTTTAGCCTAGATGATGTCCGTACATGCTATGATCAATGCTAATATTTTGGATTAAATCATATATCCAGAGATGTTTGAGGGAATAATTGTATGTATTTAGATTTGGAATGAACTGTACATTCTTAATGATAATTGAATCATTATTGATTTTAAAAAGAAATGAGATTAAACAAAGATTCTATGCCTACCCAAACAGGTAAACATCCTTTTTCATCTTTTCGGTGCAACTGTTGCAAGGCCAGAATGATGTCACGGACGGATTAATTTATGAGGTTTCCGTTGAGGAATTATCTAGAGTTTTTCATATTTCTCTAGACAATTTCATATTTTTTTTAGGGTTTTTCGAAATTCTCTAGAATTTCCTAGAGTTAGGAAGAGTTCTTAGAAAATTCCTTGTAAATATCTTAGGGAAAAAGTATAGAAAACTCTTACATATTCTTAGGAGGAGAAGAGTATGAAAGAATCTACACCACAAAGTGTAGACCCTTCCATGAAGGTGTATATAAAGGGATGCAAGGCTCATTTGCCAAACCATTCCAAGAAATTCCCAGTCATCTAAGACATCCCATTCTTGTAAGCTCAAAGCTTTGTAAACCCTCAAGTGTTCTCAATACAAGCTTGTTTCCAAATCCAAACTCTCTTGCGTTCTCAAATATCACCTTTGGATGACGAGTAGGCTGATTTCAAGCGAAGGAGTGAGTAGTTTGAATGCCGTACGGATAGCGAAAATCTATCCCCGTGACAGTTGATATCAGAGCCTTGGTTCGAGAGATGACGGATTCAAGCATTGTTGAGTATGCAATTCCCGAGGAGATGAACATCGCAAATGTAACTATGCGCAAAGAAAGGGAAAAGTCGAAGGATGTTGAAGCGGTCATGGAGTCACGACCCTTGCGGGTAGAAGAGATCGTGGCGAAGATGACGGAAAGGTTGGAGGAAGATGTGCCTAGCAACGATATTATCGAGGCTCGGGAGGAATGTCTCAAGGGTGTGTTACAAGGTGCCCTCAACTCATGCTTGGACACTCTTCGTAAGAGTTTCGAGCGCAAATGGAGGAGGTGCATGCGGTGATGATCACTCTCCAAAAGAAGATGAGGGTCTTGAGGGAAGAAACATCGCTATGCAACGCGGCCATAGCGAATGGTGGAGCAAGCTTTGGAAAGATGGCGTGGTTCGAGTCCCCTAAGCCAAAACCGTTTACGGGAAAACGTGATGTTAAGGAGGTCGAGACCTTCTTCTTCAACATGAAGCGATACTTTGATCTCTTGGGCATAAGAGATGAAGAGGAGAAGATCAAAACCGCATCTATATTACTATTGGACACGACGACTATGTGGTGGCGTCGTCGTTATAGTGATGTTCAAGTAGAAACGTTCACCATGGAAAAGTGGGATGACTTGAAGAAGGATCTCAAACTCCACTTCTATCCGGAGAATGCCCAACATGAAATCAAGAGACAACTTCGGAAGTTGAGACATACGGACACAATTCGGGAATATGTGAAGGATTTCACGGAGTTGCTCTTCCAAATCAACGACATGTCCGAGGAAGACAAGCTCATCTACTTCGAGGATGGACTTCAACCGTGGGTACAACAAGAGTTACAACGACGTGGTATCTAAAATCTTGCGGCGGCCATAACGACGACGGAATCCTTCATCGAATTCAAGAGGAGTAAGTCTCCAAGGGGTAGGGAGTCGAGGAGTGACTCCGAGAAAGGTGGAGGAGAGATCCATGAAGGGATGAAGCCGACTTCGAGTTTCTCTAGCAGGAGTGACTCGAAGAGAGAAGAGCAAAGAGGGTGAAAAAAGAACACATCTAAGGACGCGGGGAAGTCCAAGGGTGAGGTGAAGTACTTCTTATGTGATGGCCCTCATTTAATTCGGGAGTGTCCGAAGAAGAACGCTCTCACGGCTATAGTTTCTCGGGTGGAGGAGGAACCCGTGCAAGAGATGGGATCTTTGAGGATCCTTAATGCAATGAAGACCACGGAGGAGAAGTCTTCATCGAGGATCCTTAATACGGTGAAGACCACGGAGGAGAAGTCTTCATTGAAAGGGTTGATGTACATCGATGCGGTGATCGAATCGTACACAACCCATGCCTTGGTTGATACCGGGACAACTCACAACTTTGTCTCGCGGGGAGAGACAAAGCAACTTGGACTTCGAGTCGACAAAGAGTAAGGCATGCTCAAGGCAGTGAAGTCGAAGGCCGAACCAATCGATGGCGTGATCCGTGACGTGCGGCTTCGCTTTGGTGATTGGAAGGGATCGGTGGATCTCACGGTCGTTCCCAGGGACGACTATCCTTTGGTACTTGGAATCGATTTCATCGAGGGTATGAAGACGGTACCAATCCCCTTCGCTAATGTCATGCACATAGTGAAAGACGATGGAGTTGACGTGGTTCCGATGGTTCGACGAGCAAAGAAGGCTCAAGCAAAGATGGTCGTAACCATACAACTCTTTGAGGGAAGTAAAAGTGAGAAACCTACTCACTTGGGAAAAGATGAGATCTCTCACATGGCAAAGGAGGTGCCAAAGAAGATCTCACGAGTCTTGTCGAAGGAACGCGGGAAGGAACTCCCTCGAGGACGGCAAGATGGGCGCTCAAAGGCTTCTCGTGACGACTCAAGGAAAGGACCGAGTTATGCAAGTGCGTCGCGACGAGGACGTCCGCGACATACGGGGAGGAGTATGTCACGGACGGACTAATTTATGAGATTCCCGTTAAGTAATTGTCTAGAGTTCTCCACATTTCTCTAGACAATTTTTATATTTTTCTAGGGTTTTCCGGAATTCTTTAGAATTTCCTAGAGTTAGGAAGAGTTCTCTAGAGAATTCCTTGTAAATATCTTAGGGGAAGAGCCTAGAAGACTCTTCCATATTCTTAGGAGGAGAAGAGTATGGAAGAGTTTAGACCATCCATGAAGGTGTATATAAAGGGATGCAAGACTCATTTGCCAAATCATCCCAAGGAATCCCAAGTCATCCAAGACATCCCATTCTTGTAAGTTCAAAGTTTCGTAAACACTTAAGTGTTCTCAATACAAACTTATTTTCAAGTCCAAACTCTCTTGCGTTCTCAAATATCACCTTTGGGTGACGAGTAGGTTGAGATGAAGCGAAGGAGTGAGTACTTTGAGTGCCGCACGGGTAACGAAAATCTATCCCCATGACAATAATCTACCGTGGCAGCAATTGTAAAATTTAAGGACATAATTATCATCATATTCAGCCCCTTAAAGAGAGCTTTAAGCTAAAAGGTTTCTACACAGGAGTCAAAAGTGACCAGAAGAATGATATAAATATGTGATTTGAAGTTTCAATTTGGAATGTGAACATTAGACAAAGCAAAAGCTTATAGGACTACAATGGGCTCACTTTGGCACCACATGCCTAACTAAACTAGCTAGCACAATGTGAAAACCCAACTTAAGGAACGTGAAAAGCTCACGAGGCAACATCAAACAGTTGGCTTGCCAACATCAATCTTAGACAGTTTAGCTATAGGTGCTCATGCCTTCTGCCAGAGGTCATAGTTATTAAGACGTCAAGTTCACAAGATTAGTCAAGAGGTCTTAGGATGCTTAGGCGATCAGACGCCTGTCTAATCGTCAGTAAGGTAACAAGTCGATCATATACCTTATATACATATATTCTTGTACATATGCACACATATTTTAAGAACTAACATATAATCACTCCATTTGAAAACATAATTTCAAATAACATCAATACGAATCCCAAAAGACAGCAAGTTAGTTAGCAAGTAACAACACATGAAATAACAACAACACATGAGTTTCACATAATAGCAACTCATTGAAAGTTTTTCAAAGCAAAAACTAAGATGTCTCAAGACGTTTTGTCTTCTAGGATTATCGAGAGAATTGTAAATATCCTCTTCCCATCTTGTTTTATACTTTTATTAGTTTTTAAGGAAAAAACATTACTCTCTCCGTTTCAAAATATAGACAACGGTTTAACCTGACAAGCGGATTTATATGTGTGCTGAATTTATGTGTAATTTGTTAAAGAAAGAATTATTTTTTTTTGTGGTAGTGGGGTTTACTGTAACAATTATGAGAGGGGATACTGGGTGTACTATAAGTGATGATGATTATTTTGATATTTTTTAATGTGAAAAAATCAATAAATATGATATATTGTATATATTTTGGGATGTCTTAAATAGACAAGCGTTGTTTATATTATGAAACGTAGGGATATTATTTTTAATTTCGATCAAATTGCCCCCAAGACGACGACTTTCTACCCAAGGCGACCTTCTTGATCCGTTAAAGTAAAACGAAGATTCGCCTAACTCTTTATATACTGGGTTGACGCTAAGCATCGCCTAGACCACGCCTTGATAACTATGCCAGAAGCCAATAAGAGTTCTGATCAAACTTGTTTTAACTAATGAATCGTGAGTTATAAACTATGATCAAACCTACTTATGACAATAATATCCAGTTTATAAGCACTTTGAATGAATAGTCATCTGAGTTAGAAAAGTGCTTATAAGCCTATCTGATCAGCAAACAAATATAAACAAAAAAGAGTTCTTAACATTTCTATAAATGACGGGCTCAATGATGCAACTGCTGGGGAATGTTGATCCTCAAGAACGCGGGCATACAATCAATGCTTTCATTCATCTTATATAGAGACGTCTTGGGTTCCATTTCTTTCGTCTTTTATTAAAGCTGTCAACTAGGACCACGGAACCTGCATAATTGGAGAATAAACTTACACGATAAACAAACCTGTGACAGTTGAGATTTGGAGATGCAGCAGTACCACGGAAGCTCCATATATCAACAACCATGGTGAACTCATTTCCCACTTGTCAGCTCGTGACTGCACGCCGCCATGCCGGCCGCATCTTGATGAATCAATCAATAGCATGACTCAGCCCACTGCTCCTTCCAAGCCAACCTGCAATCAACATTTGGCTTAAGCAAAGGCCAGATAATGTATCTTTTTTGCCAAAACAAAGCTAAACACACTAATATTTGCCGTACCCAAAATAACAGTGTATCATATCCAATTGACAACAATGACTTGTGTTTTCCTTTAATTAGATCATTATCAGAACAAAAATGACTAGATATAGGATCATAATTTTTCCCATATTTTTTGCATTATTTTCTTGTGACAACTCACCCGTCACCACCTTTTCTCTCTCTTTTACCTACAAGAAAACGGTATTCCTTATTTTGTAGTTTGTACATAGTCAGAATTACCTAGCTGAACTGCTCAGTAAACAGTTTTGCTGAATTCTTAATACCAATAATGCTACGCAGTCATCTTTCAAGTGGATGACTTCAGTATGCATTATTTTCATCGGTTTCCATTCAGGGCAGCTTGTTTGCTTAAATTGAAGTCAACACACTGATTCAGCTATCACGATCCCAGTTTGACAGCTATTTCGAAAAATTACCTAGCTTTCATGATAAAGCTTTCATGATAAAGTTACTAATGATTGTAAATTCGATTTTCTTGGCATAAGACAAATAAACTATCTAAAAGAACTTACACAGATATATTTGTTTAGTCATCCTAGAACACGAGTAAGAGATCTACTGGACAAGTGCGTCATCTGCAAAGATGACGAATGTAGTACGATAGGCACCGGTGATCAAATTCAAAAAAACTACAAGCTCTACAGCAGTGACCATTTTTATAATGAATCACGAGGTAATACTCTCTTTCCCCTCAGCATCCTTTTACGCGGGGTATTATTGACTTTATAGCAGGAGCTGCCTTCCCAAGTCGGCTCTCAGAATGACAATCTCCAATTCTTTGTACAATAATGCAAATCATTCATTCTCCCACAAGTATTGTACTATTGGGAATAGACGGGTCGATCTCCAGGAATTTGAACACGAAAAAAATAACCGTGAAAAATGATATAAAATAAAATAATATCACGATACTGTGTAGAAAATAAAACTGCACCACGACATAATTATTTACGTGGTTCATCCTATTTCTTGGGTTATGTCCACGAAAAATCCAACTAGTAATTTCACTATCCAAATGAACTTTTTATTACAGCAGAATTTACCCTCAACTCATTAATTTTATAACACCGATAGCTCACACCTATCCAAAAATAATACTATAGTATTTAGAACAATCCATTAATATTATTATAATTCAATAAAAAAATAATAAAAAAATATTCAAATATAACTCGTATTTATCCTAAATTCTCTAAATAACCCAAGAATTTTTAACCCTCCTGATCACCCTTTTTTTGTTTGGCCCACTGCTCTGCCTTTGCTCAATTAGTTTGAACCATCCATTTTATAGTGTCTTAGAATACTGAAAATGCGCCTGCCTTTGGACATGAAAAAAAAGCTCGGTCCTCGTGCCCAATTGCTAAGTCCATAATATTGGACAGCCAATAAACATCAATACTAATGTTGTTATGAACGAATCTATTAATTACAACAACAATAATAATAAATATGTAAAATAAATGAGATAAAGATTTTTTACGTGGAAACCTTTGCGGGAAAAACCACGGACCGTCGTCAACGACGAAGAATCCACTAGTCAAATGAGGAAATATAAAAAATATTACACTCAAAATATTGAGAATTTCACAATAAAGGATAGAGATAATAATCTTTAAAATAAATCTCTTAAATCCTCCATGTATTTTTATGTGTATATGTGGATTTCTCCTTATCCCTTTCTTACCGTGCTCTCCTCTCTGTCACTCCTCTTCTTCTCTCCTTCTTCCTCTGAAATCCACTCTCTGTGCCACTCCATCTTCTTCCTCTTCTTGCTTTCCTTCTTATACGTAAAGAACACGCGGACGAAACACGGACAATGCATAACACCACACGGACACCACACGGAGAGGGCCATGGACACCACGGAAGGAAATACGGAGAATGGATCACGCGGGAATGAAGAATATGGATTTGAGGCATCATTAACAAACCACCACCTTGACTCAAATCAACTTCATTGTCGTCGATCAACCTCCACCTAGGCTTCAAACGAGTCTAACTGTCCTCCACTCCTAAGAAGTTTAGGCAATGACGAAACTTTGACACAGGAACTGGTTTAGTCAACATATCTGCTGGATTATTAGTAGTCGCAATGTTAATCACCTTGACATCTTTAACGTCCCGTACGAAGTAATACCGGATGTCAATGTGCTTAGTTCTCTTATGATGTATCTGGTCACGAGTGAGATGAATGGCTGATGAACTGTCACAGTGAACCACTATGCTATCTTGCTTCACACCTAAATCAGAAGGCAAATTCCTCAGCCAAATTGCTTCCTTCACAGCTGACGTAACAGCCATGAACTTCTGTAGTACTCAATGCTATAGTATTTTGTAAAGTTGCCTTCCAAGAAACTGGTCCACCACAGAAAGTGAATACATATCCTGTAAGTGACCTCCGACGATTCAGATCTCCAGCATAGTTTGAATCTGAGAACCCTTTAACATTGTTGAGAATACAACCCTCGTAAAACCCGAGTTTCTGTGTCTTCAATCCTCCAAACAAGGCTGCTGAACTCAAAACATCCATTCCCCGATTGGCCATATGTCCAATCCGCTTATGCTACAACTTCATCTCAGAACTAACCTCACCATCACAGACGGACAATGAATTTAAAACACCTGCAACTCTATCCTGCGTCGCGCCTTCATAGTCATCCAGCACGAAGTCGAGCCTTCATAGTCATCAAGCGGTTCTCCATGACCTTCATGTCCCCATCTTGAGAATGATAGGAACATCCTTCACGATCAAGGGAACCCAAAGAGATAAGATTCCGCCTCACAGCTGGAACATATCGAACATCTTTCAATGTTCGCACAACATCATCCCACATCCGTATACGAACATCTCCCACACCAAAAATCTTACAGACAGTATTGTTGCCCATAAGAACTACGCCGTCATTGGAGTCATCAAATGTGATGAACCACTCCTGATGGACAAATGCGAAAGGTGCAACCGGAATCCATTACCCACTCTGAAGTAGATTCTACCAAGGACTCCACGACGGATGTAAGAACGCTCGAGACTGTTCACCAGAACACTGTGTAAACAGTGCCTATGTCCGCACACTGTTCAGTACTGTTTGAGCACTGTTCATCCGAGGAAAAATTAATTTTTGTGGAAAAAATACACTAAAACTGATCCGCAAAGAATATAACTTAAATCTCAAGCTTAACAACGTTCGTTCCTAACCCTATGTGGGCGAACCCGATGTAGGAAACAAGTATTGAAACGTTTCAAGTTCTGATACCAGTTTGTTACGAACCGTTTTGTTAATTACAACACAAATAATAACAAGTGCGCAGAATAAATGAGACAAAGAATTTTACGTGGAAACCCTTGCGGGAAAAACCACGAGCGGTCGCCTACGACGAAAAATTCACTAGTCAAATGAGGAAATACAAAAAGAACTACACTCAAAATATTGAGAATCTCACAATAACGGATAGAGATAATAATATCTAAAATAAATCCCTTAAACTCTCAATATGTTTTTATGTGTGTATGCGGATTTCTCTTTATCCCCTTTCTTACCGCGCTCTCCTCTCTGCCACTCCTCTCCTTCTCTTCTCCTTCCTCTGAAATCCACTCTCTGCACCACTCCATCTTCTTCCTCTTCTTGTTCTCCTTCTTATACATCAAGAACACGCGGACGAAACACAGACAATGCGACAATGCGCAACACCACACAGAGATGATCATGAACACCACGGAAGAAAACGCGAAGAATGGATCACTCGGAAATGAAGAACACGAATTTAAGACATCATCAACAAATGCCCCGTTTGGTTTGTCGAAATGAGAGCAGGAATGGATCCATTGATTCTGGCTGAATATACGAAATCATGTTTGGTTGAACTTTTGATTCGGAATGGAGCATTAAGACAGGAATCACATTCCTTTGAAAACCATCTTTTTGATTCCTGACCTCCCCTTATGGAATCAGGTATTCATCCAAGAAAAGGAATGCAAATTTTTTCAAAGACGTTGCTTGCCCTTGGTAGTCGTTGTGTCCTCGTCACAACCTCTGTCCATTGTTCACCGTCACTTTCCGATTTGTTCACGGTTGCATCCTCTCTATAGCTTCATGTCCTGCCCGTACGTGTTTCATTTTTTAGTTGCTTTCATAACTAGGGGGATGTTGCTGCTTGTTGTTTCTGTGTTTCGAGACCCATTTCCTGAAATTGAATGTTCAATTGATGCCGACGGCGGCTCGAAGGAAGGAGTTGCAGCCTAACAGGTTGTGCTAGGGTTTAAGGAACAAAATCTGGGTGAGAGACAAAATGAACAGTATTCCAGTTTGGCCGTTTGGGATTGAGACTTGAATTTTCAAGGGCATGAGCATTTTTTTCCCCGCGACCATTTGTCCTGTTTCTTATCCTTTTCACTCATGTGGGCCGCATCATGGTTTAATAGCAAATAAACCGACAAATACTGTGTTGCGACTTCTTTAATCTGCATTATTATCATGTGTTGCGACTTCTTTAATCTGCATTATTATCAGCCACTTACATTCAATGTTTTGGTCCTATGATTTGCAACTTCGATGCCTTGTGAGTCTTGGGGAAAAGACAAAAAATATTTTTTTATATCATATTATACATCATATTTTTTATTTGAATCGTTTTAAAATATAATTAATATATCATATCTAATAATATTTTTATATGAAAAATATCAAAATAAATCAATACTTGTTACAGTACCCACCATCTCTTTTCTTCTTCTTTCTCCTAAAATTCACTTACACTCTTTACTATCACTAAAAAAAATACTCTTTCTTCATCAAATCCCATAAAAATTTAATATATATATATATAAATCTATATCCCGGATCAAACTGTTCGTTATATTATAGGACGGAGGGAGTAAAAGCGTTGAATTAGGAAAAAAGAAAAAAGAATGGAAAGGAATCATGCTTGTTAGTTGAGAGGAAATGATTTGCATGAATTCCCCTTATATTGCCTGTGAGATGGAAGGAAAAAAAAAGAAAGGAATTGCTTAGGAGTACTTTATTCATGTATCTTTCACATCAAAATAAACTTAAGTTATAATATTAAGGTTAATATAAAGAATATGAAAATCTTTGTAAAATATATTTTTTATTCCGAGTTCTATAATCTCTTTGTTAAATGACCTAAATGCCCTTGCCAACAGACCTATAAGTACCCCCAACACAATAATCCCACATTTCTCGCAACCAGAAAATACAGTTGCTTCATTCAACTGACACAAATAAAAACATAAAAATGTGCAGCTGCTACATACCTCACAGAAAGTCCCCGAATCCTTGTAGACGCTCATGGAGATCAATAGTATGCCACCCAGCATCAGCTATCTATCGATTTCTTTTTCACCTCAATCCCTTCTTGATTCAACTCTTATATTTCTCTTTCATTTCCTTCGTCGGATTTTTGCTCCTCAAGGCTTTGAAGCCGAGAACCATTGTGCCCGGAAATCTCGACTTGTTATTCATGTCCGTGTCATCCGCTACGGTATCAAGCATGTCCACGGTCGAGATGGAGTTCTTCTCCAATGCCCAGCTCGTGGTCATGACCATTTTGATGCTTATTGGTGGAGAGGTCTTCCTCTCCATGGTTGGTCTCCATCTTTCCACATCTTACTCTCAATGCCAATCCAAAACTGAAGGAGAATTTGACTCACATGATAAAACTGCCACTGATGACTTAAACCATGTAGAGATGGGCATTGCAGGACACAATTTCGAGTTAGAAGAATCCCGGAACCAACATAAAAGTGAAAAAAAAGAAGCTCAAATTCTCAAATACAATTCCCTCAAACTCCTCGTCCTTCTCATCCTCATTTACCTTGTAGTATTCCACTTCTTCGGGGTGGCGTTAGTGTTGGCTTACATGAGGGTGGTTGCAAATGCAAGGGAGGTGCTGGAAAAGAAGGGGTTGAAGATAATCACCTATGCCATATTCACTGTCGTCTCCAGCTTCTCCAGCTGCGGATTCACCCCAAACAACGAAAACATGGCCATCTTCAGTAACAACTCAGGCCTCCTCCTTATCATTCTGCCGCAGCTCCTGGTCGGAAACACATTGTACCCGTCATGCCTCAGGTTTTTTATCTGGTTCTGTGGGAAATTTGTGCGGAAGCCTGAGTTTGACTATCTTCAGAAAAGTGAAGTGAGCAAGATCGGATACGCTCACTTGCTTCCCAGTATGCAGTCGAGGCTTCTGCTTCTGACTGTCTTTGGGTTCATTGGGTTGCAGATGATCTTGTTCTGTGCAATGGATTGGAATTCCAGTCTGATGGATGGGATGAACGGGTATCAAAAGTTCGTCGGGTCACTGTTTCAGGTCGTCAATGCGAGACATACTGGTGAAACCGTCGTCAACTTAGCAGCTGTTGCACCTGCTGTCTTGGTTTTGTTCGTCGTGATGATGTCAGACTCTTTTCCTTTCTCAGTATTGTTTCCGATTTGTCCTTCCCTGCTATGATCTTCTTTGTAACAAAAACCATGTTGCTTGAAATCATAGACAGGTATCTGCCTCCCTACACATCTTTCTTGCCTCCGCAATACAATGAAGATCATGCACCTCCAGCCGACTACGGTAATCAAATGACAACGACTAAACGGATCAT
The DNA here is from genome assembly GCA_035668315.1 of Drosera spatulata. Classification (NCBI taxonomy): domain Eukaryota; kingdom Viridiplantae; phylum Streptophyta; class Magnoliopsida; order Caryophyllales; family Droseraceae; genus Drosera; species Drosera spatulata. Next base: position 13,752 of record JAOVYX010000815.1, read on the forward strand.
GGACAATATTCTGTTCTCACAGCTCGGTTACCTGGTCATCTTCGTGATAACGATTTGCATAACAGAGAGGAGAAGCATGGTAGAAGATCCTCTCAACTTCAACGTACTGAATATTGTGGTGGAGGTAATCAGGTGAGCGCTGCGATTAAATAGCACCAGCTGAAGAACATAAGTAACATTTAAATGCAAGGCAAGAGAGAAAGATCCAAAGTTGAAGTAATATTGAATACTCCTATATTTCTTCACTACCTTGCCATTCTAACTTATGACTGAAATTAATTTGCAGTGCATACGGAAATGTTGGTTTCTCAACCGGCTATAGCTGTGAACTTCAGTTGCATCCTCAAGGCAGTTGCACAGACAAATATTATGGGTTCGCTGGTAAGTGGAGTAACCAGGGCAAAGTGATCCTCATTGTCGTCATGGTTTATGGAAGACTCAAGAAATTTAACATGCACGGAGGCAAAGCTTGGAAGATAGCGTAAATACCCCTTGCGACAAAACGGAGGGAAACGACTTTAGTAGAAAAAAAAAACTTTCAGTTTCTGAAGGTACAGAGATGACACATGTAACTAGAACTTAGAAACTTAAAGAGGATATCCGTGTCGAAGACACATGTATCAGGGTTAGACAGGGTTTCTTCTCTTTTGTAGTTTAACTTAGGAGGACAAAGATCGTATCCAAACGGATACCTTAACCTTGTAAGATATATAGACCAACTTTCAAATGACAATCCAGGTGAATGAGATAGAACCAGAACGAATGTAAACCGAGATAGAACTCTTACTATCAAAAACAGAGGACTACTTGATCTGTTATTGGAAGATAGAACTCGAACGAATGAAAACGGAGATTCATAGAAGCTGGAGTACCACACTTTAAGTTAAAGACTTTGCAACATCGTCAAGAAAAGATTCTTATAACCATTCCGTGTACTCATCGACATGAAAAATGGTCATATAAAATTGGATAGAGTGTAAAAGCAGAACTCACCAAAGAAGATATCATAACGTACTCTTTCATGCAAGGAAGCTTGGCTATTAGAAAACAATTTAATTCAGGTTATATCTCTTACCATGAGTACTTGGAACAACAAAGTTAAGCTTGACTCAAAATCCAACAAAGTCAAAGTATAACAGAAGTTTCATAGGTTTCATATTTTTGGTCAGAAAAAGAGTAGTAGATGAATATTCGACATATACTTCAAAATAGCATGGTGTGCTGTAGATAAATATTCGACATATGCTTCAGATTGATCTAGGGATGTTCGGAACAACTCCACAATGAGATACTGCTCAAAATAGCGTGGTTTGTTGATGGTGGCTGCAAATCACACGAAACTGTGCACCTTTTTTTCTCTTCGATTGCATGCCGGCGTGTTTGATCACGCGTCGCCTTCATCACGCGAAGCTGCTCTCTGACTCTTCTCTTTGCTTTTTGATATATATGTGGAAGGCAGAGCTTTTGGAGAGGGAGAGCATAAGAAAGGGAACACACAGAGGAGTTTGTTTCACGAGCAAAACACATATATTAAACACATAGAGGACGTAAGGAATTTGTATAAGAGATTGTTATCTCTATCCCTTATTGTGAGGTCCTTAGTGTTACGGGTGTAGCTCTTTTGTAACTTCTTTCAGATTAGTGGATTTTCTCGTTGTCGACGACCGCCCGTGGTTTTCTCCTGAAAGGATTTTCACGTAAAATCTTTATCTTATTTATTTTGTGCACTTGTTACTGTGTGTTGCAAATAAACAGCCACGTTAATAACAAACTGGTATCAGAGCTTGAAACGTTTCAATCCTTATTTTCTATACAGGGTTCGCCCATGTAAACTTAAGAACGAACGTTGTTAAGCTTGAGATTTAAGTTATATTTTTTGCGGGTCAGTTTTTTGCATTTTTTCACAAAAATAATTTTTTTTCCCTCGAATAAACAGTGCTCGAACAGCACAGTGAACAATGTACGGACATAAATTACTATTTACACAGTGTTTCAAAAACACTTTATGAGGCTTGATCTGGTAAGCTCGTTGATTACTCCAACTTTCGTATTTTCGTTTGTCTTGCATACTATCATGTTAGCGAAAGAAAGTTGCAATCTAGGACTAAGAAGACCATCTTTCTTGGATACCAGCCAGGTGTGAATGGATACAGATTGTACTGCACTGATCCATCATCACCTGGATTCATCATCAGCAGAGATGTCACATTTGACGAGGAGTCAATGTTAGCCAATAAAGTTAGGCAACAAGAGAGTATTCAGCAGCAGGTGGAGCAGATACGACCAGTGGAGAGATTGATATTTGAGGTGGAGTATCAGGATGGGGATTCCTCAGATCCCAACATTCCCACTGATGCTTTGCAGCCAGTTTAAGAAGTAGAAGATCCAGGAGTGGAACCACTAGTACCAGATCCAATTCAGATGGGACCCACTTTACAGTAGTACCAACTTAGCCGTGACAAAAAACGACGTGAGATCAGACCCCCAGTTCGATATGGCTATTCAGATTTTGTGACATATGCACACATTGTTAGCAAGACAGTTAAGAATGAGCCTTTGTCATTCACGGAGGTCGTCACTAGTTCGGAATATGCCCAGTGGACTGCAACTATGGAAGAGGAACTAGAGTCTTTTTACCAGAACAACACTTGAACTCTAGTTCACTTGCCGAAGGGAAATCGCACCGTAGGGTGCAAATAGGTGTTCAAAAAGAAGGATACAGGCGATGGTGACTATGTAAGATTCAAGGACAGATTGGTGGTTAAGGGTTTCACTCAGAAGGAAGGTATTGAGTATACTAAAGTTTTTTCTGCTGTAGTCAGACATATCTCCTCTATTCGAGTTCTTCTAACTTTGGTTGCTAAGTTCGACCTTGAACTTGAGCAAATAGATGTGAAGGCGGCGTTCTTACACGTTAAGTTAGAAGATGAGATCTATATGAATCAGCCAGAGGGTTTTTCATTGTCAAGAATGGAAGACCGAGACTCTCTTTTGAAGAAAGTATTGTACGGATTGAAGCAATCGTCCCAACAATAGTATCACAGGTTTGACACCTTTATGGCAAGCATTAGATATACACGAAGCCCGTATGATCAGTGTGTGTATCATCAGCAATAACCTGATGGGAGTCAGGTATATCTTTTATTTTATATATGTTGATCGCTGGTAGAGGTAAGGGGACTATTGACAGATTGGAGGCGCAACTCAGTAGTGAGTTTGATATGAAGGATCTCGTCCCAGCAAAGAAGATTTTGGGCATCGAGTGGGATAGGAAGTGTGGAGTCTTGACCTTGAGCCAAAAGAAGTACAATGAGAAGGTTTTAGACCGATTTGACATGAAAGATGCCAAACCCGTTTCTACTCCCTTGGTAGCGCACTTCAAATTATCCTTGGAGCTCTCACCGAAGACTGAGGACGAAGTGAGAAGTATGACATCAGTGCCGTATGCGAGTGCAGTTGGATCCCTTATGTACGCTGTGGTATGCACTCGATCCGATTTATCACAAGCAGTGTCAGTTGTCAGTCGTTATATGGGCAGACCTGGTAGAGGTCATTGGTAGGTTGTGAAGTGGATCCTTAGGTATCTCAAGGGTTTATCGGGATTAAGCCTCGTCTATGATGGTAGGCGAGGTAGAGGCAGCAATAATATTGAAGGGTTCTCAGATTCAGGCTATGTTGGAGATCTGGATCATCGGTCACTTACTTTCTGTGGTGGGTCAGTTTCTTGAAAAGCAACTTTGTAGTATACTGTAACCTTGAGCACAACAGAGATAGAGTTCATACCTGTTGCATCGGCTGTGAAAGAAGCAATTTGGCTGAGGAATTTGACTTCTGACTTAGGTCTGAAGCAAGATAGCACAGTGTTTCATTGTGATAGCTCTTCAGCTATTCACTTGACCCGTGATCAGATGCATCACGAGACGACTAAGCACATTGACTTCCGTTATTACTTTGTACGGGATGTTAAAGATGTCAATGTGGTTAAGATTGCGACTATAGATAATCCAGCAGATATGTTGACGAAACCTGTTCCTGTTTCGAAGCTTCGTCATTGTCTGAAACTCTTAGGAGTGGAGAACAGATAGGCTCGTTTGAAGTTTAGATGGAGGTTGCTTGACGATAATAAAATTGATTTGAGTCAAAATGAAGATTTGTTGATATTGATGTCTCAAATCAATGAGGCGTGTATTTTTCTCCCACGTGCCCCTCGTAAAGCAAGTTGTGACAAGTGGGATATTGCCGTGTGACCTTTGCAAGCAGCAAGTGAAAGCAAATTGAAAAACTAAGCCTATATATTGTGTGCTTGGGATTACAAAGGGATCATCGGCAGATGCATTAGGAGAAGTAATACACTCGTATTAGTTTTGGTTTTTAAACACATTTAGTGAGAGCTTAGACAGATTCGTGATAAAAGAAGTTTTAATCTTCTTTATCTCTTGTTTGTGAAGTTCTCGGTGTTTTGGATGTAAATCTTTTGTATCTCTTTGTTTGACTAGTGAATTTTCTCGTCATCGACGACCGTCTGTGGTTTTTCTCCAAAAGGATTTTCACGTAAAATTTTTGTCTTATTTATTTATACACTTATTATTATTTATATTATAAATAAACAACCCCGTTTATAACATGATGTGCCGTAAAACCACCACAAGTTTGGAATATCTTTTCAGGGGAAAAATCATAAATTGGTTATCTACATGCCAGCAACTAGCGCCAACTTTTCCATGTCAATGCACATGCTAGCTTAAATGCAAAAGCAAGTACTTTAGATTCGTCTCAACTGTCAAGGGATATACGACACATGCATAAACACATGTAATGTGGAAAGCAAAAAGAATATGACCAGGAGTTCAGAACTAAAAATAGCTAATTGGTCCATTGAATCTTTTTGACGCATAAAGCTACCTTCAATCAAATAGCATTCTTACAACACAAAGATCGTCCGCGGCCTAGCGTACTTCAACCGACATCCAACAATGCAAACCACGACGTGCTCCTACACACAGCTCCTACACACACATTCATAAAATCATTTCGTTTTTTATTATTAATTTTTTATTTTTATAATTGATATTGATTTTTAAAATTTTGAAAAATAATATCGAACATCTCATTAGATTTCGTATTTGATCTCTAAAAATTTCTTTAGTCAGAGATCTTTCCCAGTACCAACACAGCCAAATCATATTCAATCAACATTCACAAAATAATTTCCACCTCTATAATATCCTGTTCAGTTATTAATGACCACATTCTCATATCTCAGGATATTATTTTTCCTCCACACTTCAGGCACGTGCAGGGATTCATTGAGTGTTAAAGATGCTAAATATTATTGAAGACTTTCTATCGTTTCTTTTAAATTTTTAATAAAATCAATTTCTCGAATACATAACCTAGATACCCTAATTCTTCGAGCGCGCCCATGTGCGTCGTATCAATCAAGCGAAAGCACTGTAAGCATCACCAACGCCAATGTCGTCAAATCGACATCATCGTCCATGCCAATGCAATGCAAGCAACACCATCACTAACCGCACAACCAAGGCAGACACCAATAGTAACCAGCCGGTTCAAAAACATAGAAGACAAAGAGAAGAGAATGTTGAACGCACCACCGTCACCTGCTAGGGTTTTCGTTTCCTCACCCAAACCCTAATCAAGTACACAAATCGCAACTCAGGCTCAAATCCAACATTTCTCCTCACGCTCGATGTCGAGGTGGTCAAATCGTAGAAACAACTTTCACTAAGCCAAATCGATTTACATTGAAATTTGAACAGAAAATCCGCCATTGATGAGTTAGGAAACGAGAATGAAAGGATAAGTTGACGGAGCCGGCTACGGCGCCGGATGCGGCTGTGGGAGAAAGGGGAGAACTGTTCATCCATTTTCGTTTATCTCAACCCTTTGATTTAACGTGTGCTTATGGTTTAATGGACATTGATCCTTATTTTTATTTTTATTTTATATATATTCAATAAAAAATTACATGAGATAACTTCATGTATTTTCTAATCAATGATTAGGGTCTAGTCAGTTTAACCAATTAATTAACAGGTCCTTAACTTTTTCAAATCCTCCACATTATTGTTTGTTTATGTGTATTACATAGTCCACGACTGTATGGAACTTCTGAAATACACGATGAATAATATGAAGGACGGTCTGATGTTTTTATAACATTCAACTTGGTATAAAACCACTTTCATGGAGCATCGAAAACCCACTGATAATAACAGTTTAAGTTTCGTTTGTCAGTTAGATTTTTACTCTCAGTGAGATGCTACAACAACATGACATTTCCCTAATATCAACTACAGTATAACATATAACATGGGAATTTATTTTGATCTCCAATAGAAAAACCGATAGATCTTGAGTAATCTAATAGAGGGCGACAGGTTTTATTTTGTTCGCACAAATCAAAGCAAAGGAAACAATGTTATACAACTCAAGCAGAAGAAAGACAATCCAAATGGCTAAAAACTGAACTATCTGAAATCTAATCTAACATCATGTACATTCTTCTACAATCTAAGCAAACACACTTACTATACACTACAGTTATGCCAAACATGGCAAATCCTGTATCCCGACGTTCGACTAAATCTAAGCAATCGAAATCGTCAAGCCAGAGAAGCAGGATTGCTCCCTTTCATGCCTTCCATAAGACTGCATTCGGCAGAATCGGCAATCTTCAATGGTGGCTTGCTGTTGGCTTTGGATCACTCGATACAACCGTCATTCTGATCATCATCCCGATGCTTCCATTTCTGTAAAGCGCAAACATGAGTTAGTGAAGTCAGAAGTGGACTGGGAGACACAAGAAGCTCTTCCAGTATCGCTTCATACGCTACTTGGAGTAAAAATGAAACGAGCACCATCAAACATACCTTCTCCATATAGTTGCTCGAAACGGGACACAATATGCTTTCCATAAGTATACTTCTTCAAAGCATGAAGGTGCCCTTGTATACGACCAAGCAACAGACCCCGCTGATTTTCACTACACTTCTCTAGGATCTTCTGTACCACATAATTAGCATACTGGTCTTTCATCATTATCTGCTTGCCAAAACAAAACATGGTAAGACACCAATTTGGAAAATCCCTGATAAGCAGATTCGGACGAATGTCGAGAACTATTTCATTTGGTGTGCCGTTGTTTGAGAACTTACCAATAAGTTATCGTTCCCATCGTCTTTACCAATGATCTCTCCAATCAGGAGTTCCCTTCCTGCCGCATCGCCATACTCCAAGCATTTCTCGACAACATTTGATGCGAACTTGTGCTGGCTCATTTGAACGACTTGTCCAGATAATTTTCTGATAATCTGGCTTCTCTGATTGTGTTGTCCCTTCTCCAGCACATGCTACGAGTGACAAGACCAAGGTGAACTCATCGCAGAAAATATAGGCACAACACAGCCCAAGGAATAGCACTGTATAGGGAAAGTTCTACCATATCAAACTCGGCAAGTTTCAGATTACTCAATATCTACTAGTATCACGCAGAAAATTGGAATGGTCTAAAACCATTCTTCTCCTACCAACAAATTTTGCATCCATGATGTCACATATCCAATAATCGGATTTGTCAAAGATATCCTAAGCAGAAGCTTTTACCCTTAGATAATATATGACGCAAAAATTGTCTTCTCACCAGCAAATCCGAAATGACATAATTAGTCATAATAGAGGACCAACCTGTGTAACATAATTGCCATATTGGTCCTGTGCTAGTGTACAAACAGATTCCAGGATCTCGTCTACCAGAAACTGACTCTGCGCTTCGTTGGCGCACCTGTCAAGAACTCTCTGCCAATAAAGCAAACCAAATTTCAGCTAAAAGGGAATTAAGGTATACAAGGCCGATAAAGAGACCAAGAATTATCACCTGTATGACACGGCAACCATAGGGATGCATGGAAAGGTTTGCAACTTCCCCACGGAAGGCGTAGATTATGAAATCAACCCTGTCGATGGGAAAACTTTCAATACATTTCTGAACAACATGGTTCCCATTTTGATCATGTACGCATCTCATAACATGCCCGTCTAGTTCTCGAACAAGCTCTGCTTTCTGATCAATGTCAATAACATCCAATGCCTGCACAGGCAGATCAGTGTCTCAGCTGATGACAATATTAACAGGACTTGCAATGCTGACTGTAAGGAGGTTGTTAAAATGTTAGGCGCTCATCGCTCCACAACGTTACTTGTGGGCAATATGTGCGGTGAAACGATACCTTTTGGATCACGCGACAACCATACATCTGCATGCTTAAAGACAAGATCTGGCCCTTGAGCTTGTTTGCTAGTTCTTTCCTCTGTTCAGGGGTTCCATACTCAAAAAACTGCCATACCACGTACAAATGAGACAAAGGCGAAGCTATGTTTATAGCTGATACTTCGATGACAGGCAAAAAAATAGAAAAATAAGAAGGAAAAATTTGCACTGCTCACCTTTTGTATAACATAGTTTCCAAATACATCTGTCATCAACTTAGATGCGTGAGGTAGAACTTCACCAAAGACGGATGCTTTCTCATCGCTGCTACAGTGTTCCAACTTCTGTTGAATGAATCGACTCCCGTGTTGATCAACACTGAAGTTGGGAGAGATTACGAATGACTTATGTTCATGAACAGAACTTTACTTCGAGTGTCTACTTGAAAGTGAAAAAAGAAAAACAAAAGAAGAACTTGCCTCAGTTCAATCACATGTCCTGCAATATTGGACAGCTCAAATCTTCGACCTTTACCAGATTTGAGCTCTTCAAGGATATTATGTGTCCTCGGAGAGCTCGAGCTCTCAAATATCCTATGACCAGTAGAACTAGCATACATTCTTGAGCTCCTACCAGAACCTGGGGAAAAAGCTGGTTCACTTCGTCCTTCAGCAAAACCATCACCAGGAATCAATGGTGCAGGCAGTCCAGGACTCCCGTGAGTCGATCTAGGTGTATGCACAAATCCCCCTCTTCTCTGGACTAAATTCAACTGTACACCAGTTGCCTGATGTTTAGATCCATAATCAGGTGAAAAACACGGAAAATGAGTGCCCCTATAGGAGCTTAAAGTACTAACCTGGGCTCCCATTACACCGCCTTTCTGGTTCACTTGACCTGAAACGTTACAGAAATCCAGAAAAGGTGGTTGAAATTGCATGTGGGGATCAATAAGAGGAGGTTGTGCACCTCCAGGTGGTCCGTAAAATTTGCTGAGCTGCTGCAAATCAACAGCTCCACCAGATGAAACTCCGGATGTTCTAACGCCATAATGGTGAGCGCCAGAAACGTCATAAGATAAAGGAAGAGTGTTATGAGGAGAGTATCCTGCTAAAAACTGAGGTGGATAAGCGGCACTGAGAGAATATCCCCCTAAACCATACTGTGGAGAATACATGAAGCCGGGAGATTGCACAGGAGAGTAATAAGGATTAGCTGAATGCATAAAGGCCGCCACAGAAGCAGCATAGTGTGGGGACGTAAATCCAGATGATTGAAGCACCGGCTGGACTTCCATTGTCGAGAACTTCTCTCCATGTGAAACAGGACCAATTCCATTGTATGAATTGCCAATGCTTTGTGGAACCATCTGAGGAAGAGATCCTTGGTACTGAAAATTTGTTTGGTGTTGGGTGTTATGGTGCTCAACATTACTGGGATGAACACTATGCCTATCTTCTCGACCTCTTTCGCTTCCCACGTCAGATGGAACAGCTATTCTTAGAGCCCTTATTCCAGATCGTAAACTGCCTGTGTCACCAAACTCACCACTAATTGAAGTCTCCTCAATTCTATCATGAGACTGCGATCTTGAAGCAGTGGCAGCCGAGGCATCAGCATCTGACACTGATGCTACATCCCCCGTATGGAAACCGGATCCTGCTGTTTTTGATTCAACAACTGCTGGATCATGTTGAGATATGACATCAATGTCACTTTTTGCAACTTCACCAATTTGTGAATGCTGTATAGTCTCGGATGGATCACACTCGCATGACACACAGGATAAGTCTTCCTGGAAAGTTCGCAACTTGCTTCAAGATATTGGATAGAAATATCAAATAACTATAAACATGCAAAAACAACAACCACCATAAGAAAATCATAAGACCGACGACAAATCGCCGTAGGTTTCATAGGGATGTTGTCTTGTGGCAGTGGTGCTCATATTCAAAGGCACATGAACAGAGACACAAGAGGCGGAGAGATGAAACAGGAATGAAGTATACCCGTGTTGGTTCTACAATGCTTTTATCTTCAACAACCAATGGGGATGACTCATTCTTAGATAAGGCATCTGAAGAATGATCAGAAACCTGTCGAGGTGATCTATCATCCTCAGATTCCTCCTCGTGCGTAGGAAGGGTTCCTTGAGACAGATGCAAGGAGACCTCACTGCTAAAAGAAGCTGATCTCCAGGTACCACCACCACCAGTAACATCAGATACTGCATGATATGCTTAAACTATAAAAAAGTCCATCTTCTCTGATAATTTTAAACCATAAGCTTGCCTTTGATACCTGAGCTCCTCATGAGGTTCTCCATTGCAGCAATAGAACCCTCCACAGTTGGGGGCGCACTTCCACTTCTGTTAGGAATACTAGTCTTCCCACTACGATACCTTTGGCGTGCATCATCAACTGTACTGGAAGATGATGATGCATATGTTGCAGCAGCCTTGCGAGAGGGCCACTTTTGGCATGCTTCTATTGGCCTAATGAGGCTTTCAGTTGCCATTTCGTGGATGAGAGACAATGATGGTGAAGAACCAAGAAGAGAATGTAGGCATCACCCTGCAGCAAAACAAAGGTTGGCGAACAAAACTATGGAGAACTAATAGGAATGAAGAAGGGGCGGAAGAGGGGCAATAATCTCAATTAGCTTTAAGAGACCAACCAGTGTAACATCCTCTGGTCTTTCAAAAAAGAAAAAGGAAAAAGGAAAATGTGTAACATCCTCTGGTACCATAAGAAGACGTATACGCAATTTTCCACCTTCGAATATCCATTTAAAACAAACCATGCCTCAGTTAAAGGTCTGAATGCCCAACGATGACCATCAGATTTTCAACACAAGATTATGAAGTACATTATATATAAAGTTAACACTTGACAAACTACTCTCAAATACATACATTCGTGAAGTCAAGTCAGTCCTACAACACCCTGATGAAGTTTTATGCCTTGGTCCTAACCCAAACATTTAGCAGCAGGGACGGGGCAGTAGCGAGAAAGACTGACTCAGTGGGGGTTATGAATTCTACTGAACATAAATGAACTCTACACAGATACAACCCTAAAATCAAGTCAACAAAACACCAGAATGCAACCCGTGGATGGTCCGAATCTAGAAAACGATATCCCAAATTCCCACACAGCGAATGCTGTGCTAAGCCACAACATACTCAGAAAACAACCCACGCTCCTCCTCTTTCTTTCAACTCCAACCAGTTAGCTCAGGTGACCAAACCACATAGCACCATCAACAACCATCATTCTACAACCATTAGCACAAACCATCAATCAAGATAGAAGACACTCAGGCCATCACCCAACATGAAACCAAATGACCCAAAATCAAAAAGTCAAGCAAAACCACATCTTTCCAATCCAAGAAACACCAAAACCCCAAATCCAAGCATCCAAAGTCAACTTCTGACGAACCAACAAGCAAACCATCAACGAAAAACCCAAAATCCATAAAGGGCAAGCAAGCACAAGCCTTTATCCAAAAACCCTAGAATCAAATCCCAGATAGAGAACTCACCTCATACACAGAACCCAACTGCCCAAAACCCTAGACCATCACCAGTTCACCACAGCTCCTCTCCCACCACTAAACCCCACAAACCCAAAAGGGCAAAAACCTAATAGGAATCCCAAAACAGACAAAGCCCCAGTTTTTGATATGGGATTAATCATCATAAACAGGAGATTAGTGGACTTTTAACATGAAAATTGAAAAGGGTGTCTTGATAATAGCGAAAAAAAAGTGGGGAAAAACTTGGAAAAAGTATATTCAACATTACAAGGGTTGAAGTATGAATAGTGTAGGGGAAAATGGGAATCAATTTGGTTTGTTTGGCTAGATTTTTGTGGGCACTGTGATGAAGGTGCTGCTTGCTGCAGGATACAAGTGGGGATGGGCTAGCGTAGCTACCAAACAAACGTGTAAATTTAGCAATGAACTATGATTGATAAATGCTAGGCTCTAACTAAATGTCAAAACTTGCTACATATGGGAATTTTTCCGTTACTGAGAACTCTTGATCTTAATCATCAATTTTCCATGCGTCACCGATGATTGTAGATGATTGTTTTCCCTGACACACCAAATTATTACATCATCTTATTTTTTTTCTTTTTTAAATTTTATTTACATTGTACTATCATTAAAAAATACTATTATTTTTTTCATTAAATTTCATAAAAATTTAACATACACATAAAATTATGTATCGGATCAAACGATTATAATTAAAATGGGACGGGGAGAATATAACTCTATATCTAATTGATCCTTTTTTCCTTCGAGATTCTTATAATTTAAGATTTAATAATGTATTTTTTTCGTCCCACGAAAAGTACAACACATACTTATTTTGTATTATTTTATACGTATAAATATAAGTCTCGTTTTTATATCATATCACGTCTGATCGTCCCATAATATGTATTAAGTTGAACGTAGTTACATAATCATTGATGTTTCTCGATAAATTTATAAAAAAAAATTATATTTGATTATCGTCATACACATGATAAATTATAGATCGATATAAATATAAAGTCAAAACGTTTCACTTTTCGTGAGACGGAGAGAGTATTTGTCATCATCACACCCTTTCTAATCCACAAGAGAAGACAGTAACATAAATCCAATACATTGTTGGAACATGTTACGTTCGTCCCAATTAAGTTACAATAACATATATTTTAAATTTAATTTTGGATGATGAAATATCATTTTTTTAAAATTATTATAAGATATTAATGACATATTAAGTTATAAATTTTAATTTTAAATTAAATTTATTTTTATTTTATATAATTAAAAATAAAAATAAAATATATTAAAATAACTTGGGACGGCAGGAGCAGGACCGCACTGGATTTATCGCATCCAATTCGTTTTGGTCTTGCCTGGGGAGTTCATGGGAGTAGCTTGGAGCATGAAATGTGGATGTGGGCCCATCTCATATTTTCCCTTTTCCTTGGAAATTTTACTAGGGAGAAAAAAGAAAACATTTGACACTCAAATAAGCTCGAACTCTTTCTTTTATCAAAAAAAAAAAAAAAAAAAGGCTCGAACTCTTCCAGGATGGAAGAAACGGGAAACACGTGAGGGAATGAAATCCTCTGCGGTTGGAAGGATTGCAGTTGGGATCCGGATCATTGAATCGAAACTCTAACAATTTTGATTTGTTTAATGATTTAGGAATTGATTTTATTTTTTCATTGTATTTTTCATATATACATAATTTTTTATAATTTATTTTTATTGAATTTTTTAATAGGATTTTAATTTTTTTTTCTCGGATTTTTAGATGAAAAAAATAATAATAAATAGCCAAACACCCAAATTAAATTGTGACAAAAGCTTGGAAGCAGAACCATCCACACATATATTCTTTTCGTCCCATAATTCTTATAACACTTATGTATTTTGTATTATTATCTATAAAAAAAATACAAATCTTGTTTTCATAGCAAACCACGTCTTATCATCACATAACATATATTAGGTTGAAGCACATAACTTATATTATCATTGATGTTTCACGATAAATTTACAAAAAATTATGTTTAATCGTTATTGTATGAGTATCAAACTTTACTTCAACATATATATTTAATCAAAATATTACAATAATTTTGACAAAGACATAGTATAAAAGGTGCGAGCGAAATAGGACCGCAATCGATACTTCAACGTGTACAACAGTTTGATGCTTGTCTACTCTCTAACTTGTACGGACAAAGAAGGAGAAAGAAACAGAGATAGTCAGTCAGATATCCAAATTAACTGTATTAATTTTGATAGACGATCGATTTCATCATATTATCGACATTAACTAAAGATCTTATCAACGTATCATCCTTCCCTATACAGATCAAGTAACAACCCATAATGCAGATGACTTAACAAGTTTATATCTTTCAATGTTTTATTTCACTCTCATGTTTTTCAATATTTCAATCGAGTATAACACATATTTTTTCCGTTCCAAAATTATTACAATAACATATATTTTTTTTAACATCATTAAAAATAAAAAAAATATTTTAAAATATATATTATTTTAGAAATTATGAAAGCCAAAGGAGGTCTTCAGAACCATCAAAACTCGACCTTTATTAGGTGAAACCTCGTGAACACTCATAAATACAGCCCTGCTAGAAACCTCTTGCAATCTTAGATTTCTGTGGACAAAACAAATATCAATGCACTGATATAGATAGGATCATATGAAGATGAGTTTGTGACCCCTCCATGTTCTCTTTGCTTTGTGTTTGCTCATTTCGCTAGTACGATTTTCAATAAAAACCCTAACCACCATTCATTGATTCACTCACTCGCTCACTCTTCTTCATTTCATTTCACTGACCCTATGTTTTTCCTTTGCATCTGCTTCACCCTATCCACATTGCTCACTGTCCCTTCACCTGAAAAAGCTCTGTTCTGGAATTGAAGAATCAACAGTGTAGTGGGCAACAAGCAAAGCAAAGGTGGAAACTTTTGCTGTTGGGGGTGAGAAAAATCTTGGCTTTTTGCTGTTTTTGTTGCTTTTTGGCTTCTGGGTTTTCGATTCCTTTCTTCGTTGTCATGATTTCCTGCTTTTCAAGTTGTTTTTGCAATTGCCCATTTCTGCTTGTGTTGTGTTCTTTAATGGGTCATTTAGATTTTTCTTTTCTCCAGGGTTCCTGCGTGTGAAAGTGTTTCTGTTGTTGTTCGCAGCTCGAGTAAAACTGCATGTATCTCGTCCTTCTCAGACTCTGCCCTAACGGGATTGCTTGGGTTTTAGTTATTGTTGTAGGGTTTCACGTGTGTGGATCTGATGTGGGAATGTAATGGTGTGTGATATTGTTGTTTCGATTGTTTGCTATGAAATGGTGTTTTCTTTCTTTGTTTTTAGGTTCGGTTGTAATTGTTGAGGATCTAGGAAGATGAAGGAGTTGGCATTTGGGGTTTCTGTCTTGGTGGTGATGCTGTTTGCTCATTTGGTGGCTCAAGTGGAGGCTGAGGTTTATATAGTGACTCTTGAAGGAGAGCCTTCTATTAGTTACAGTGGTGGTATTGATGGTTTGGAAGCTACTGCTGTTGATTCTGATGAGAAGGTTGATCTGAACAGGTGATTTTAATTTGCTCTGTAGCGTTGTTAGAAGCTATGGTCTCTTTGCGCACCGATTGTGGCGAAGGCGAAAACTCACATCTTGAGTTGAAGATTTCTTCTATAGTGTAATTCAGTTATTAGAATATCTTGGCTCTTCGGTTGAAATTGTTTCCTCGTTTGAGCTTTTCTTGTCAAAAGTTTGCTCTTCAGTTGCTTACTCCTTTCATCAATTGTATTTTCCAGAGATGCAGTCAAGTCTTATGCAGGCCACCTAGAAAACAGACATGATATGCTTCTTGATACACTCTTTGAACGCGATTCATATGAGAAGTTATACAGCTATAAGCATCTTTTAAATGGCTTTGCGGTTCATGTTTCTCCTGAACAGGTGACACCTTGTGATGCTTTGCTCTTCCTTTATCTTAAGCTGCAATTTTTGTATTTTTTTAGCTGAGGTGCTATCTGTGCTCATATATTTCATTAGTTCCAATACCTCATAGTTCTACTATTTGTAGTAGGCAGAAGTCCTTAGACGAGCCCCGGGCGTGAAGTCTGTGGAAAGAGATTGGAAGGTGAGGAGGCTTACAACACACACCCCACAGTTTTTGGGGCTTCCAACTGAAGTGTGGCCGACCGGAGGCGGCCATGACAAGGCAGGGGAGGACATTATAATAGGGTTCGTGGACTCGGGGATTTATCCAATACACCCAAGCTTTGCTACACACGACTCGGAGCCATATGGACACATTGAGAAGTACAAGGGAAAATGTGAACTTGATCCTGACTCGAAGAGAAGTTTTTGTAATGGGAAAATAATTGGAGCACAACATTTTGCACGAGCTGCGATAGCTGCTGGAGCATTCAACCCTTCTGTTGATTATGCTTCTCCCTTGGATGGCGATGGACATGGAAGGTTAGGCTCTTCATGATTCTATGAGATGATGCGCTTTGCTTTTATCTTTGATCCACCATCCACTATTTCTGCCACTTCTTCATATCCTTTGAGTTAGTTGATATCACTCTGTGAAATCTTTGCTCTTGGCGATTATGTTATTGCATTCCATGATATCCAATATTTTTCACATTGAGCCTATTCAATTTTGGTTTGGAAAATGTTTATCATTGTGATGCTGTTTAATCTGAAAATGTTTATCATTGTGATCCAATATTTTTCACATTGAGCCTATTCATGTACTTTCCATTTACTTCTGTCTAATGATTCTGTTGTGGTGTTTCACAGTCATACAGCAGCTATTGCTGCTGGTAACAATGGAATTCTCGTGAGGTTGCACGGATATGAGTTTGGGAAGGCAAGTGGGATGGCTCCTCGGGCCAGGTACTGAGCATACTGACTTTTACTTCTCTTTTCTCCTTTTCTCATTTCCAGTAATCTAAGCAGACATGTCTTTCTGTTCCAGAATTGCCGTTTACAAGGCCCTTTACCGTCTTTTTGGAGGTTTCGTGGCAGATGTGGTTGCTGCAATTGAGCAGGTAAATAAGAAACCTGACTTGAAGAAACCCATTACATGCTATTCTCCTTTTAGCTTATTTTTCGATCAAACTGAACACAGTGTGCTTGAGGGAATTATGCTTTTTTTGGTGGCTTATCACAGTTGTCTTATATTCTCATGCTTTACAGGCGGTTCAAGATGGCGTAGACATCATCAACCTTTCAGTTGGACCGAATAGTCCGCCTGCAGCGACAAAGACAACCTTTTTGAATCCTTTTGATGCCTCATTATTCTCTGCTGTCAAGGCTGGTATTTTCGTTGCCCAGGCAGCTGGAAATGGAGGCCCTTTTCCTAAGACCATGTTATCTTATAGTCCATGGATAACATCTGTAGCTGCTGCAGTCGATGATCGCAGATATAAAAATCATCTGATTCTAGGAAATGGCAAAATACTTCCTGGAATAGGACTCTCGCGTAGGTTTCTTTTTATCTTTCTTTCTTATTCCCTCCGAGCTCTGTTGGTGTCAGTGCTTAGTATGAATTGAGGGAAGCTGGAAAGGGTGAAGTAATAGTCTTTTTATCAATCTTGCATAACTCGGAAGTATGAATTTTGTTCTTTTGTTTTTCGCTTAAGAAGGGTTGTATATTTCTTCAGATGGAGTTCGAGCAGCTTAAAATATTACTGTTTATTGCTGAATATTTTATGTTATGATCCATTGCAGCTTCCACTCATGGAAACTTAACCTATAAACTTGTTGCTGCCAATGATGTACTATTGGATCCATCCGTCAGGAGATTCAGCCCTTCGGACTGTCAAAGACCAGAAGTTCTGAACAAGAATCTGGTTCAAGGAAATGTTCTACTTTGTGGCTACTCCTTCAATTTTGTCATCGGTACCGCATCAATCAAGAAAGTCTCTGAAACAGCTCGAACACTTGGTGCTATTGGCTTTGTTCTTGCTGTGGAAAATGTTACACCTGGTACAAAATTTGATCCTGTCCCGACCAGAGTTCCTGGAATCCTCATCACGGACGTCAGCAAGTCATTGGTAACTATTTTGATTTTATCTCCTCATAAGAACATGGAACTAAAGATTGTTTCTGCTCCAAATTAATAGTTCTGTTATAAATTGTCAAAATTTTATCTGTGTTGTAAACAGGATCTGATAGACTATTACAATACCTCAACCTCAAGAGATTGGACTGGAAGAGTGACAAGCTTCAAAAGTTTTGGTCGGATTGACGATGGATTGATGCCTAGACTCTACAAGTCAGCTCCGCAAGTAGCGTTATTCTCTGCTAGAGGGCCAGATATAAAAGACTACAGCTTCCAAGATGCAGATCTTCTCAAGCCTGATATTTTGGCACCTGGTTCTCTTATTTGGGCTGCATGGGCTCCTAATGGAACAGATGAGCCGAACTACGTAGGTACACACACTAATGTCTTGACTGAAATCCTCTTGATATACTCGAATTTCTTCTTCCTCTTTATCAACCCAAACGAGCTTACAACACCCATACTTCAATGCACTATACTGAACGGCAAAATCATATGAAGTTTCTTGGGTTTCTTTCCAAAATTTGCTTCAAGAGATCATCGTATGAGAGAAGATAAGTAAGCGGGATAATTGATTTTATCTATCCAGGAGAAGGATTTGCTATGATATCTGGAACAAGCATGGCTGCACCACATATTGCTGGAATAGCCGCCCTCATAAAGCAACAACACCCTAAGTGGAGTCCTGCTGCCATCAAATCAGCTCTCATGACGACGTCAAGCACCCTGGACAGAGCAGGAAAACCGCTCCTAGCACAGCAATATTCAGAATCACAAGCCATGACCCTGGGAGCCGCTACACCATTCGATTATGGGAGTGGTCACGTGAACCCCAGTGCTGCCCTGGATCCTGGTCTCATCTTTGATGCAGGTTCTCTCCTTGGTTTCAATTCTGTGTCTTATCTTCTGAACTGTAATTCGTGGACCTTTGCATATCTGATCAACAGAAAGTGAAAATTGTGATACAGTATTATATCATACCATTTTGTGTTGCAGCCTTCTCGGATTACTTGGGATTCTTGTGCACTACTCCAGGAATCGACGGTCATGAGATCCGTAACTATACAAGCTTGCCTTGTAACTACACCCTAGGTCATCCATCCAATCTCAACACCCCGTCTATCACCGTGTCACATCTGGTGGAGACCCGAACAGTCACAAGAACAGTCACCAACGTTGCTGAGGAGGAAGAAACTTACACGATTTCTGCTACAATGGCGCCAGCCATTGCCATCTCAGTTAATCCAACATCAATAACACTTCCACCTGGTGCCTCCAGGAAGTTTTTCGTGACCCTTGCTGTTCGATCAGTGACGGGTTCATACAGCTTCGGGGAAGTCATATTGAAAGGGAACAGAGGGCACAGGGTCAGGATTACTGTAGTAGCCATGGCTTACAAGAGCTAGATCATATAGTTTCATGTATGATATTCTTTAAAGTTCTGTGGGAATAAATGTGGAAGCACGGAAGTTGTTGAGGGCGGTGGCGGGGAATTGTAAAGCTGATGGAAAGGTGGAGAATCCCCGTCCCTTCTCGTTGTTCTGATTTTGGCTATAAGGAATCATTCGTGGAATGATGTTGGATGTCGAAGCATGCAGCAACTAGTCTGGGTACTGAGCCATAATGAGGAAGTTTACAAGGCGATATGCTCAGTGGCTATTGTAATTTCATATTGTTGTAACAAATTGTATCTTGTAAAAAGTTTGTCTTCTCTTCTGTCAACAAAAAATTTTCTCAGTCCACCTATTCTCGTTCATCGTTGACCTGAGCTGAGTATTCAGCTATTTCGTTCTAATGGTGCGTTGGGGTTCGATGGGCATGAAAGGTTTCCATTTTCCTTACGACTTATTCGATTCTTCTTCGAGTGTTCTTTTGAGGTGTTTTGCAGGGTATCTGAAGATTTCTGGGGGATCCCTGGTCATGTACCTCATGTTGGAGCAAGAATGTCCAGATCTTTATTGCGGTAATTGTAGTTCCTGTAGTTTTAATCATCTCCACTCCTACCCAAAATCTCTCTGCTTGGATGATTCTCTTATTTGATTGTAATCATGTATTGACAGTTTCTGTGGGAGAAAGTATACGAGACATCTGAATCAGGCGCTCCAGGAATTCGCTGCCAAGATTTATCCAAGACATGGTCTAACTTAGGCTATTGCTGATGTGCTATTCTGCTATTCTGCTATTATGCTTCTATCATTTTCTTATCAGGTACCAGCAAGCATTCTTTTTCCATTTACTTGTGTCACAGACTAACCATTACTATTCCAATGCATCAGGTGCCTAGAAGCTAGTAAGTCGACACTGATGCTGATCCCGGTAATACGGGGTACGTGGTGAAACCGCTGCGAGTAAATTTTCTGACCAGTGAGTGTCTATTGTTGTAAATCTGGTCCCTGTCGCCCGACATTTGAAGCGTAGCGTATCGTATATAAAGAAATTACTATATGTTTTTCATAAACGCATAAGAAAAAAAGAAAAGAAAAAAAGATCTCGACCAAGGCAACAATCAACAAATTTCTTAAATCATTCGTCAATTATTTTTCAATAGAACGGAGCATCTCATCAACACCAACA
Source organism: Drosera spatulata (assembly GCA_035668315.1). Lineage (NCBI taxonomy): Eukaryota > Viridiplantae > Streptophyta > Magnoliopsida > Caryophyllales > Droseraceae > Drosera > Drosera spatulata. The sequence goes on from JAOVYX010000815.1 coordinate 34,178, forward strand.
CCTTACCTATCAATCATCATAATACTAGCTTAAGATTATATGTTCACAAAAGCAATGCAAGGCAGTGAACTTTGTTCTGATCACATTACTGTAACTAATCACAAAGGATCATAAACAATAACTACTCACAAAGATCACAAACACCAAATCATAAAGGATCAGAACAACCAAAATCTAAACCTATATAGCAATTAACACCAAATCCCTGTAACCAATCATCAATAATTTTCCAACCGAACGAAACCGCTTTGTCGATGCCAATGCCTTATACAACAATGAATATGGCCTTTATCATTAAATTAAATAGCTTCGCCTTTTTTTTTTCCCGTTTATGCTACAGACCATCAGTTTAGTCATTGTAACCTTCAGGCCAAGACACCATTAATCTAAAGCAAAAATGATGAGCTATTATAAAAGAAATAGAGCAATCATAGATCACGACGAGTTTATCGCCATGCTATGTCATTTAGGAATATGTTTTCATAAGTCTGCCAATCTTACAGAAAAAAACAACTAATTTTTCATAAGTCGTCAATATGACAAAGCAAACACTGAGACAAGAAGAATATGTTGAAAACTATCAAACAAGGTTATCACCAAAAGGCAAAAGGAAAAAGAGAATTTTCCATAGGTACCCTTATCGAACTTAAATTATACTCTAATTTATTCTCATCAAGTATTAAAAGATCATTTTTTCCAATACGATTATTACATTCAAAAAATTCATTATTTTTAAATCCAACACATCGACGACATATGAACGGGGGATAACGAATGCACGATGACGACGAATTAACAACGACGACAAACTCACAATGATGACGAAAAACAATTGATAAGTTTTAGAGATCATTTTTGAAAAAACAATGGCAACATTTTGAAATTGAATTTGCAAAACAACAAATCAACCAAATCCATTTTTTAGTTTGATCGAGATGGATCCAGTGAGAATGATAAATATGAAAAAGTCAAATTTTTAAAAAATCAAACAATTCATACTGAAAAACAATCTGAAAAAAAAAAAAGAGGCAATTTGTACACACAAAAAAAATGGGTGGGGTACTTGATGAAAATTAATTTAGTTAAGTGATATCTCAAATAATTTTTTCGAGAAGAAGACAAAGCAATGAAATATCATTGAACCACCTATTCCAAGATATCTAAACCCCTATGCATTTTAATCGTATGGCCACATGAAGTCGATAACGTTAGTATGAAGTAATCGTCAAACATATACAGCATAACAGAATGCTTTAACCCTTGATTGGTCAGCCGTAATCGTGCCAGACGACTAATAAACCTACACTGATGCACGAAAAAATAGATAAAAACATCACGATCATAACCAGGAAACTGTACAAATCCATTCCGAGACTATCATTCCCTGATCCAATAATCACGTCAAGAAATACACAACACAAGACACAATCTATGCAGTTGATTTTGGGATCTTTATGTAGAAATATGAGGTTCATTTCTAAAACTAATTAGTAATAGGAGAAGAGTCTCGTGATCTATTTATATTGCTGTAGATTTTTATCCAAACTTCGATATGCCTTTAATATCTTTAACACTTCATCAATTTATTGGAGACAAGTACTGACGAATATGGGCTATAATTTCAGATCATGGTAAACATGTTCTAAACAGTAGACAAGTTTTTTTAGGCTTCTATTCAAGTAGATTGGATTTGATTCATTTTTCATATTGTAGACAGCAGATATTGATGAGAATGTTGAAAAATATGCCTCAAGTTCCTCGTGGGTTGCTTTTCTTTCCGCGTTGTTCTCTCCTTCCAGTATGGTCTGTGGCTTTTGCGTGTTATGTTCGTGTTGCTTTTTGGTATATAAGGAGGAAGAACATGCTCGACAGAAGGAGAGAGGAGATCAGAGGACTCAAAGAAAGGGGAAAGAGTGGCAGAGAGCTTGTGGTGTTTTATAAACACCTTAAACACATTAAAGTGAGTGTGCTTAGTTATTTGTTATAAGTTCTTGATACTTGTATTGTTCCTTTTATATTTCCTCATTTGACTAGTGGATTCTTCGTCATAGGCGGTCGGCCCGTGGTTCTTTCTGCAGGGGTTTCCACATAAAATTTTTTGTCTCATTTATTTTGTGCACTTGTTATTGTTTGTGTTGTAATTAACAGACCCGTTCGTAACAAACTAGTATCAGAGCTTGGAACGTTTCAATCCTTATTTTCTATACTGGGTTCGTCCACGTAGGTTTATGAACGAACGTTGTTAAGTTTGGGATTTAAATTATATTTTTTGCGAGGTCAGTTTTTTGTGTTTTTTTCACAAAATTTTTTTTCCAGAGATGAACAGTGCTCGAACAGTCCAGTGAACAGTGTACGGACATAGGCACTGTTTACACAGTATTGCGATGAACAGTACTCCGACAGGAACAGTGTTTTCGGGGAAAATTTTCAACGCGATGACGCCTATGAAATTTCATGTGGAAAAATTCGATGGTATAAACAATTTTGGACTTTGGAGAGTGAAAGTCGTTGCGTTATTAACCCAAGAAGGAATTGAGGAGGTTCTGGAAGGGGTTGATAAATTATCGACCGAAATGAAAGACGAAGATAAGATGAAGATGGATAAGAAGGCACATACTGCTTTATAGCTGTGTTTTTCTGACGACATTCTTCAGAACGTCCTGGAAGAAAAGTCTGCTAAACCTCTTTGGGATAAGTTGTCTAGTTTATACATGAGTAAATCTGTTGCTTCTCGTTTGTACATGAGACAGCGTCTTCATTCTTTCAAAATGAAGGAATCGATCACCTCATTGGAAAAGCACCTGATGGAGTTTCAGACTATCCTTGTTGGTCTGAAAAATGTTGGAGTCACCATCGTTGATGAAGAAACGGCAGTCATTCTGTTTTGTTCTCTCCCTAGTAGCTATGAGGCCTTTGTGACTACTATGATCCATAATAGGGATTGTTTGTCACTGGAAGACGTTAAGACGTCTTTGACTAGCAGTCAGTTGAGACACCAGTTCTAGGAATCGTTCAGGCCCTTAAGCTCTGATGATGCACTATTTATCAAAGGGAGATAGGATCGAAGACAATAGGATAAGTTCAGAGGCCGATCGAAGAGTAAAAGCTCGAAGAAATCCGACACTTGTCACTATTGTCATTAGAAGGGACATTGGAGGAACGAATGTCCTAAACTGCAGCTATAGAAGAGGAATTAGAGTTTCTTCACAAGAACAACACTTGGACTCTAGTTTACTTGCCGAAGAGAAAGCACACCGTAGGGTGCAAATGGGTGTTCAAAAAGAAGGAAGCAGACGATGATGGTGATATGAGATTCAAGGTCAGATTGGTGGCTAAGGGTTTTACTCAGAAGGAAGGTATTGACTATATTGAAGTTTTTTCTCCTTTAGTCAGACATATTTCTATTCGAGTTTTTTTAACTTTGGTTGCTAAGTTCGACGTTGAACTTGAGCAAATGGATGTGAAGACGGCGTTCTTACACGGTGAGTTAGAAGAGGAGATCTATATACGTCAGCCAGAGGGTTTTTCATTGCCAAGAATGGAAGACCAAGTCTGTCTTTCGAAAAAATCATTATATGGATTGAAGCAGTCGTCCCGATAATGATATCACAGGTTTGACATCTTATTGGAGAAAACATAAAGTCAGACAGACCGAATAAACCTAGATTGGAGTTGTCAGAACAGATATTGTAGTTATTTTGCAGCTTGTTAGCATAGACAGTTCACGTTGATGACGGCATTGTCTCTAATGTCGCTGGTGGGTTGATCACCGAACACCCTCTTATGTCACCTTATGTTAAGAAATTGGTATGAGCTTCCCATCTGCTACATATCAGTGCTCAAAGTTAAAATTTATGAGACTGGGTTTTCGGCAATGTGAAAGCACCATAGCATTTGTTCCGGTTCAGTGATGATGGTGATCACGAGGCTGACTATAAATTGTCGAAATTCTCAGCTTGCTGAACATATCTGGCTGGTGCAGGTTGGTGCAGTCGACAGTCTAATGGGTCTCCCTAATGCAATCACGGAGAGGCTGATAAAGGAGGCGCTGTAGATTGTTATCTGTTTACTTCCTTCACCCTCTACGATAGGTGTTTTCCACCCCCGGTCACCTGGACACGAATTCGAATCCCATCGTCACTGCTTTCTCCGATCACCACAGCTAGGGTTAGGGTTTCACCCCAGATGGATCTCGCCATCTCCGATCACCACAGCTGTAGAGATCTCAGATCTGTGCTTTTTCATATCTCTCTGCACAGCGGGGCTGCGTCAAGGTGGGTGTGTTTCGGCCTTGATGGACCCCTCTGATCTCAGATCTAGACGATCTTCGATCACATCAAAGGTTTTCGTTTCATCACCATCAGCCACTGCTGCAAGGAGGTAGATGAAGAAGCAGATCCGATCAGAGCCGGCATCGGAGTCGATCCTCCAAGGAGCCGTGATCGTGGATCCATCGGTGAAGGCGTTAGGGTTTCAGAAACCCTGGTCCTCGACTCTATCTGTGTCCGTGTGTCGGTGCTGTGACTAGATCTGTGGGGGTTTATAGAGAAAGGGAGAAGACAACTGTGCTGCAACGGCTAAATGTTGCAACGGCTAAATGGAACGCCCGAGGATGAAGCGAAGCAGTTCAAGTTTAAGGTGTGTAATCGGGTTAGTGTCTGTGTTTTAAAGCGTAGAATTATAATATAAGAAAAAAATTCGACATGATTATTACTACATAGCTGTAACATTTTTTATATTTATATATTAATTAATTGTAACTTTAGGTAAGATAAAAAACGAACAATAAAGAGATAAAAAAAAATATAAAAATCCTAATCAACCTGGATTGATTGAGTGGTATTCGATTAGTCGGGATGCGAACGACCTGTTCCTAACATCCTCGTCATAAAAAAAATATATAAAAATCCTGATACAAGTGTTCTAACTAATTTGTCCTCTTGTCCAAGAATGATGTCTTACAAATGTGCGCGTGACCTAATCCTTCACCGTTGCTGTTGAAAACCCAACAACTCCATTCAACTTTCAGCTCTTGTCTTCGTCCAATTGCATTTGCAGCATCAGCTCCACCTTCACCAGTTAAAAGTTTCGCACATCACCAAACAGCCCAAATTTTTGTCGAAGAATCAACGAGGCAGCAGCTGCTGTTGATGTTATACTAGCATGGCAACTCCTATGGTATGTGCACATATCTCATCTTAATCTTCCTCCTTTCTCAACAGCTTTGGTGTTTTCATGGCGGATGTCGAACGGATTCATATAGCTTCTCGACACGAAAATCCGACCCCATGAGGTGCTTCAATGGTGTCTTCAGACTATCTTTGGAAGGTCGCGAGTTCAAGTTAACTTAAAGCACGTACATGTTGCACTCTTGGTTGAGCTCCGCCTATGGCGTTGGTTTAAATAGTAGTCTTCGCGCACATCAATCCGGTGTGTTTTTCCTCCTTGGTTAATACCTTTTTGAAGTTTATCCGAACTCACCAAGTGGTCGATCCCAATGAACCTGAAAAGAATAAACGCAAGAAAAATAAGATGGTTACATAAAAAGGAGAGGTTAACTGAAAAGGAAAGAACTCGGTGGCAAGAATGGGCAGTTCGAAAGACGTGTTAAAGCATAACGCGTCTGACCATTTTAAGTATAGGTTGCAAGAATAGATTGAAAAAGGTTTTTCTAAAGAACGAAGGCAAGCCTCATGGTAGTTCTGCTCTCTTTTCTTGACGAACCTCACTAGCTAGGCAAGCGAGTATTGTCCAACTCCAACATGCATTTGTGTTCAATGTCGATGAGTATAGACAAATGCCTCGATTAGAGGATTTTTGTCATCATGTTTCTTGCTTTTCCTGTTGCAAAGAAACGTTTTGTGCATGATTCACGGACCCAACAGTTACACTTCATAGACACTCATCTGCTCATTAAATACATGCATTTGCCTATCACAGATTCACTGGTCGAGGACGACTAGACAACTGACGTCCGTGAAGTGATCATCATAATATTCGGATACAAATTGATGAATTTTGATATATTTTCAAGGTCATGGCAAAAACACAGGCCGAGGAAGAAGAGACCATTGACATCGTCCTCACCACGCCATTGTCGTTCCAATGGGAATCAAATTTGGATCACGAAGCTCCCAATCTACTCCAACACATACTTAGCCTATTCAAGAATGTTCGCCCAGGATCGGATATCACCCGATTCCAGGTACGCCTTCCTTGCTTGCTTATATTAAACATGAAAATGTAGGAGTTGGAAGTTGCATGAAAAACTACAACGTTAGAACAGGAATTACCTCAGACTGAATCGAGCTTAGACGAGCTGTGCCTCTACTCGATCTGTTCGTAGTTCATACCAAATGAAACTCATCCACGGCTTTGAATTTCGCGCCCTTCATTGTAACAATCAGTCCTCGACTGGTAGAACAAACCAACTGACCGACCAGCGTTGCTCAACAGGCTGAACTTGGTTCAGACCCGTGCAGGCTCATCTAGTAGGAGCTGAATTGATCCATGCCTGCAACCAGAAGAAACCACCTGGGCCAACCCTCTAATATTCAACATGATAAAAGTTCTCTTTGTAACAAATAACCAGATTAAGGCATTCCTGCTCTTTTCAGTGCAACTACTAAGTATATTACCGCACAGAAAAACAAGACAATTCACACTCAACAAGCAGCATCAGCATCCCAAAATCAACACACACATCCTGGTATCCTGGAAATGAATAATCTGTAGAAAAAACTCTTAACATAACATCAACATCATCAAGACCAACAAAATCAACATCATAATGATGATGATATCAAGTAGGATCAACATTAACAACAGGGATATTAGCATTCAGAAACGCACATCGATTCCGTGTTAGATTCTTCCTCTGGCAAAACTAGCTTTTAAACTGGACTGAACAATTCCGATTTCTGGCCAAGTAACAACAAACAAAAATAAAGCACCAAAGCACAATTTCTCGTGTTATATGATATATGTTTTGGATTCTACCTTTAAGGCTTTAATTAGAGAAACCGTGTATACAGCTGCCACCTCTGTTCAATATACCGAAGTCACACCTCCAGTGTTATGGAGAATCAGTATACAGCACCAGCAGCGATTTGCTCAGCAAGTGTGCTGCAGGTGAAAGCCCACTAGAAAGGATGACACGTCTTGTAGCATGGAGCATTTCAACCACTCGCCCCTTAAGTTTCGGATTGGCTCCTTACAATCCCATTCTTGGCGAGACTCACCATGTGTCCAGAGGCACACTCAATGTTCTCATTGAACAAGTACAATCTCTCTTGCTTTCTCATTCTCTTGAAGCTCACCATGTATTGAAGTGCATGAAGAACTGAATGGCTGCTTATCAGTTATTGGTAATTGCCGCAGGTTTCACATCATCCTCCAGTATCAGCACTCCACGCGACAGACGAGACCAACAACATCGAGCTAGTGTGGTGTCAATGTCCTGTTCCAAGATTTCATGGTGCACATCTCTGTCACTGCAAAACTATATTTCAATGAACCAACTAACTCAAACTAACCTGAACGACATTCGTATTAATGCTGACTAGTTAGGGTGATTACAAAGAAATTGTCCTAGGATGATGCTAGATGTAACATGTCAAAAGTTAAATTAGACAAAAGTGATGCATTTTAATGCTCAGGTACCACCATAGAAACAGAGGTGCAAGGCAAAAGGAGGCTATACCTGGCAGGCAG
>JAOVYX010000816.1:0-13267 GCA_035668315.1 Drosera spatulata
GGTGTCGGTCATCTTAGGCCTGTTAGTTTCTCTAGCTAGACATCTTCTTGTTCCTTTATTTTGATTTTACACATGTTTTATATCCAAACAACACATTGTGAGAAGCAAAAGACTCTGACTAGAGATCCTATGACTCAAAGACTAAAAGACTTAAACGGTGATCCAAGAAAACCCTTCCCCAAAGCTTGGCAAAAACATTGTGCTCAATGGAATAGAAATAGAGATGAAGGAAAGAGGGTACAGAGAGCTCATAATGATGATGGTGGTGGGAGGCCAAGACGGCGTTGGAAATGGCGAAAGACTGAAGGCGAAGTGTGGTGCAGCTTCACGGTGGGTAAGGCAGCGGGTGGAGAAAAGGGGTGGGTCGAAGGTGTTTTGTTTCTGAGTTCATTTTTTTTTTTTTTTTGTTTGGTTACAGGTGTAATAGGGAGAAGAAGGGGGTGTAACCCGCACTGCTCAAGAATGAATTTTTTTTTCTAGATATCGTTACACCTGTAACGGATCGTCTTGGGGTATAACCAGCACTGCTCCAGGAATGATCTTTTTTCGAGTAGTCACTGTTACAGCTGTAACGATATGCGCATAGGGTGTAACGAGTCCATTCGATTTCCAACGTCTTTTCGTTTGAAATTGGTTACACCTGTAACGAAGAGCCTCCAGGGTGTAACCACCACTGCTCTAGGAACAACTTATTCGTCTAGGCCTCGTTACACTTGTAACGATTATCTTCCGAGATGCAACCCACACTGTCTTCACCCATTATTTTCTTCCATTGCCTGCATGAAATAATACCACATCACCGATTAAAAAATCTTCATAATCATAATCAACGACTAAAACTTGAAATGAAAGACTCAAAGAAAAGGGAAAGAAAGCTTGGGTTGCCTCCCAAGAAGCGCTTAGTTTATAGTCCTCGGCCCGACTTGGTTATGATCCCTAATTAGGCTTGGAATTCTCTTGATAGAGGCATGACTTTAGAATCCAAATTTCTCGAGATCGGCCTCTACCATCCCTATGCAAAGCTTGTGCAAGAGTTGTCTTCTCAATCCATACCTTTCTCATCTCGTGTGCATTACCTGTGACTCTCTTACCAAATCCATTAACAAAAGAGTTAAATTTATCTTAATGAAAATACATATAATAACGAGTGGGTGTCCATCTTGCTCGAGCTCTCCTAACCTCTAAGACATTCGTTATATGAGGAACTTTCGCATTAGCAATATTTGCCAAACGTTCGATCTCTAACAAGAGTTCATGTTTTTCATTCCTCAATTGGGCATTACAAATATCAACATACTCTAACTCTTTCAAAAGGACATCAATAAGTTTATCTTCATGATTCAATGAATGTGTATCATGCTCCATACTAATAGATTTGATCGTGTCATGGTTAATACTCATCGGATTATTAAGTCTTGGACACATACCTTGGATCGTTGATTCTCCTTCCACTTGAAGTTTGAGTTCTCCTTTCTTCACGTCAATTAGCACTCCATCGATGACTATGAAAGGTCTTCCAAGGATGATTGGTACATCACGATCTTCTTCCACATCAAGAATGATGAAATCTACAGGGAATATGAATTTGTCGACCTTTACCAAGACATCCTCTAGAATTCCTCTTGGGTGGTGTTTGATAGAACGATCCACTATTTCAAGAGAGATTGTGGTTGGTTTCAAGGATCGAACTCCTAATTTCTTGCACACCGAAAAAGGCATCAAATTAATACTTGCATCAAGATCACAAATAGCTCTTTCAAAAGTAGTATTGCCTATGAAATAAGGAATAGTGATACTCCCTGGATCTTTAAGCTTTGGTGGAAGCTTCTTTTGGATAATGGCGTTGTACTCGTCCGTCATTGCTATGGTCTCAAAATCTTCGATCTTTCGCTTCTTCGATAAGATCTCTTTCATAAATCTCACATTGGTAGGCATTTGCTCAAGTTCTTCAATAAATAGGATATTGATATGAAGCTTCTTGAATACATCCAAGCTTGCGAATTGCTTGTCGAGCTTGTTTTTCTTCAACCTTTGAGGATAAGGCACTTGTGGGACATATGGTTGGGTCTTTCCTGAGAACTTGATTCCCGGATGGTACTCCCTCTTTTCTCGAACTTTTTGAACTTCCTTTCTTTGATGATTTTCCTCGTGGGATGCCTCTTCTATCTTCTTCTCACCATCTAGTGATGCTTCAATTTCATTCTCGCTTCTTCACATGATAGCCTTATAATGCTCCTTTGGGTTCACTTTGCTTGAGCTTGACAAATTACCTTGTTGATGACCTCCTATCATGGTTGCAAGTTCACCAACTTGTAACTTCAAGTTTTGGATTTGAGCCGATTGACTATTCAAAGCATTCCTAGTCTTCGTCATGAATGCAGTGGTGTTTTGAGTCAATTGGAGTAGTGCAACCTCCAAGTCGGTCTTCTTTTCTTGAGATGGTTCTAGACGAGAAAAACCTGATGGTGATTGTTGTTGTTGACCCCCATCTTGATTATTCTTCCTAGAGAAGTTAGGATGATTGCACCATCCTGGATTGTATGTGTTGGAATAAGGATTGTTGTAAGAAGTGGAGCGATTGAAGTTCCCTATGTATTGCACCTTCTCCATTAGGGTTTGTCGGGATGAATTCCCCACTTGACATTGATCACTAGGATAGGTTCCTTGAAAAAATTCACCTATCACCATGGGGTTGTTTGCATAGTTGACATCGATGGTGTTCTTCTCAAGTTTCATCACCAAGGCATCTATCTTCGCATTCAACATCGTTATGGCATTAACATCACAAACGTCGGCAACCTTTTTGGGCATGAGATGGTATTTATGCCATTGGTAGTCACTCATGGCCATCTCTTCGAGTAGTTCATGAGCTTGATCTACCGTCTTTCCCATCAAAGTACCTCCGATCGCCGCATTAGCAAGAGCACGCAGTTGAGGTCCCAAGCCATTGCAGAACGTTTGCACCATGTTCCACATAGGCAGACCGTGATGTGGGCATCTCCGGAGTAGCTCCTTGAAGCGCTCCCAAGAGACATAAAAAGATTCACCCTCAAGTTGGCGAAAGTTGACAATCTCGCTCTTCAATCGTTGAGTCATGCTAGGTTGGAAAAATCTGGCCAAGAATTGCTTTGCAAGCTCATCCCAAGTAGTGATTGAGTTTAGCTCCAAAGATTGGAGGCACATCTTAGCCTTGTCCCTTAGTGAAAAGAGGAACAATCTCAAACGAATAACATCATCACTCAGTCTTTCATTCTTGAATGTGTCGCACATATCAAGAAATTTCGAGAAGTGTAAATTGGGGTCTTCCATGGGAGAGCCACTCAATTGATTCTTTTATACCATATTGATAGTCACCGACCTTAACTCAAAGTTTTCCGCTTCAATGGTGGTCTTGAGAAAAGATTGATGCACATTAGTCAGTTGAGGTTGAGCAAATTCATGTAGGGTGCGTTGCCCTTCGTTCACTTCTTGATGCACTCTAACCGCTTAGTTTACAATATTGTTAGCTTGATTCGTCACCGTTTGCTGCCCTTTTGCTCTTGTCCTCGCTTTCGTCTCCTTCGTGCTTATTTTGGAAGTCTTCAGTATCTCTAGGGAAGACCTACAAAGGCAAACCAAGAAAAATTATGAAGCATGAAAAAGAAACAAATCGAAGGAACACTAATAGAACACTAAAAGCAACAAAGAAACAAGAAAAATTCCCTGGCAATGGCGTCAAAAACTTGATGCGTGCAAAATACGAACGCAAAAGATCGTAAGTGTACGATGTCGTATCAAGTAATAAAGTAGTAAGTTGAGTATCGTCTTCACAGGGATTGATTGTATCACTCTGTCGTTTCTATGTTCTATGTCGATCCAAACGATTGGAAATTCTCAAGATTGTTGTTTTGATTAACTAAGCTAAACGACGATGAAATCGAAACTAATTACGAGACAAGCGATGATAATTTAAATCTAGAGATCTGATTTCATCAATTCTTATGTCGAGGTTCGGTCTTTATCAAATTGTTAGATTAGTCGTTCATTCGGTTGATAGTTGAGATTTTCCTAAGTTAACCAATTGTGTCTCTCAAGATAAAAAGATAATTTCTTCAATGACAAACACGTTATATCTCTATATGTATCAAATCGTCGAAGAATCATTAAGCACAAGGAATTCTCAATTTTGACTATGCAAGTCATGCATTCAATATCTCTATTATGCATTCAAACTATGGTGTTCATGTAACGTCCCGATTTTTCATTAATTATTAATGATACATATGACGTCACTGCCGCTGGGCCCAACATCCCAGCTAAGCAAAAACTATACATCCTAATTTAGTCATAAGAATTAAGCTAAGTTCACGTATACATCATTAGTTTAGAAACTTTTGATGCACTCAATCATTACTCAGACTACCATCTTCGCTGCGAAATTTACATCTAGCATCAAAACTTAGATCACACTTCTCTCCAAGTCTTACTCCTGTAACAAAGAGAAGAAGAAAGCCATAGAAAAATAGTAACCGTGAGTTATAGGAGCTCAATAACATGTCGGCCAGGGGTTACACGAGAGAAGAAGGTAATAAAAGAAAAGGGAAATGATCACTTAGATTCTTTGTTCCAGCACTCTGAAACTATCATGCCAATCTAGCATTCAAAATTATCATCACAAGCATACCAATGATTCATCCTAATCACATAAACACACTTAACATCACGTAACAACGCTCGAATCCATACGTCCACCGACACTCCAGACATTATCGAAGTCATTTACTACCGTCATACCCTTTATGGTAATGACAGTCAAGACCTCCATATCAAAAAAACCGAGACAATGATACTGTGACACGACAGGTCCCTAGTCCAAGTCTCACGCACTTCTGCACTCAACAGTTCACTCCAGACTTCGATATACTTACTATTATGTCAATCACACAGAGACGACAGGCAATAGATACCCTTAATGTTATAATTGTGCCCTTGGCGAGACTTATTCATTTTCATAGATAATCTTTATGCAGCTTTAGCAAAAGAGACATCCGCGAAAGGGGATCAGCAAAATCGGAGCCCATGGTCTCCTGTAGTGAGACACCCTCATACCGAAAGGTCGATGAAAGAATGTCACCACCAAGTCACTGTATAACACATGCGACAGACACAACGTTCTTTGTGTTTTATACCACGGAGTTGTCTCACCAATTATGGATTTACACTCCTTTCAGACATTTACCCTCATTATACCAACAAATAAGGCATAACACACACCATGCAATAATACTCCACAACTTTTAGTATTTAGCACATAGTACACAACAGTTGCAGTCAGTGTTTTACATCAGTCACATTTAGTGGCTACGTCCAAAGATTGCAATGCATATTATTATACTCACAGTATAATAACACGCATCACCACACACAATAAATCTAAACGTTATCTTTTAGCATAGTTCTTCACATGCACATGCTTAACTTCGTTCTTAAGGATATAATAGGATATGCATATTAAGACATACCCTTGTGAAGGATTGGTCACGTTATGAAATTAAGTATATTTACTCGTACTTCTTCAAAAACTATCGTAGTAATGTTATGTGGTGCGGCCAAACTTTGAGAAAAGTGTTTGATACTTATTTTGATACTCCATGATGATGATTTTATATATTTATCATCATTAGAAGTGTTTGTGAATATTTGGAGTTATTTCGGTCCAAACGGTTCATTTTCGGATTCTATCCAACATGACCATTCGACACGTTTAAATCTACAACTTATCTTATACACCTTCAAAAATCGTTTTGTAAAAAAATATTCATAGACTAGACTCTATAACCTTTCCATAGAATCAGAGAGTCGATCATAAAACCTTACCAATAATAGTAGTTTATTCGTTCAAATTTATATTTTCTGCTAGTTCAGATAGTTTGACCTTACTTCACTAATTTGCTCATAACTCTCTACATAAAAGTTTAAATAATTATTTGTAAGCTGTTCTAGAAATCAGACTTCAGGGGCTTTCCATTGATATAAGCCTCGTTTTCTAACTCTTTCTGTGTAATTTCAGATCAAATCACAAAATTAATTCTGTAATCAGTTTTTTACTGATTAACATATCCGTATATTTTGATTTATATCTTAAGATTCACAACACTAAATCTTGATCTATCAACTTTATTAGAAACTTAACATGTGAGGATTCAATATATATCAAAATCGAAATTTATCATAGAGCCTATGATTTTTCATAAAATTTTTAAACAAGATGTTCACCTTCTCTTATTAATGATGAAAGATCCTCGTCGGCTTATAACCCTAACTTCTCCTCTTCTCCTCAAACTCTCCTTCTTCTTTTCTCTTGCTTATCTCTTCTCTTACATGACAAGAAGTTTTTTTTTATGTTTACAATAAGTTTTCAAGGAGAAAAAAGCTTGTATTTATAGAAAAGTAAATCAATTACAATAGTTTTAGTGGATAAAAAGTGGATAATAATTTAATTTAGGTGGAATAGAAATTGACATTAAGGGAAACAAGTGCCAAAATTAGGTTTAGGTCATTTTCGTATTAATACGGTATTTTTGCATTAAACTCATATTTCCTCGTATTTGCATATTGGGGTTGCATTTCATTCATATTTTATATTTTTTCCTTATTATATCATCAGACAAGCCTTTTAATCTCGTAAAATAAATTATAACGTACAATCATTTACTAGTGACATTAATTATCGTGAAACTAAATTTTTCGGAATTGTTCTGATTTTTACCATATTTTTATCATGATTTTGACAAACGAATTTTATAACCCCATTATATAAATTATGATGTTCAGTAATATACTATTTTTGTTAGTTTTTTGATAAAATAAATTATCTCAAATTTTTTGGGTCTTTGTAGTTCGATATTAGGTCTAAATCCTAATCCTTCTCTCAAAACAATCAAGATTCACAATTCAATCATGTAGTGATCAAATACAAGAAAGCATTATGCACAAACATTGAATACGTCAACCAATTGAACAATAACGTCTAACAATCAATAATAAAAACCAAACCTTTCAACAAGAAAGGCTGCATCATCACCCTAGAATGAAAATTTAGCTCATGATAAATGACACAAACAATACAACAATAATGGAAAACATGATCGAAGAATCAAAGGAAAGAGTAAACTCAATGATGGTTCGTCGAAATCGTCTTCATCTTTCTTGCTGTCTTCAAATCTTGAGCTCTACGCTCGATGTGTGTTCTTGTGTTCAAAAGTTTCTAAATTATCTCTAAGATATGAGACATATACTCTCTAGGTCGAAATATTACAAGAGTGTATAAAGGAGATTACACAAAATCTAATCAGGGAAACCAACTATCCTTCGAATCTTATCAGGTCCCGTTACACCTGTAACGACTCCGCAAAAAGGATGTAACCGGCACTGGTTGCTCAATGATTTTCAACTGTCCTTCGTTATAGGTGTAACGGTTCTTCTCCGGATGTAATGGCCACTGTTTTCTTTGTTGCGTTCCATAATTGGTTTTGCTCATCAAAAGCGCTCATCCTTGCCTTCTTTCAAGCTTGAATGTATCAAACCTACAATACCAAAGATTTAAAGGTAGTTATCGAGTTCAAAATGATAAAAACCACTCCAAAAACCTTCAACATAGGTAACTTGGACAAAATACTAACGAGAAATCATGATAATATGTGAGCAATTTAGACATTTAACACATAACCAACATAGATTGAATCAAAATTTTAAAATGCATAAATAATCAACGAAGTACTTACAACCAATGAATAAGGTATTGAGAACAATGATTCAAAGCTAAACAACTCTGAAAATTCAATCTGAGCAATACGAATGACGAAAATGATGTTTGTGATCTAGCTAAACCCTAGAAACGATGGATAGATGAACGCTAGATACTCTAAAAAATGAACATAATATAGTGTATTTATTTAAAAAAAAAACCCTAAGAAATCTGAAGAAAATCGTGTCGATATCTCGCAAAATCTTTCAGTTATAACGTGCCTTGTCACGATTGTGACCATCGAGCTGCTTCTTCTCTGGATCAAATATGAAGATCGTCACGATTATGACCAAGAGTAAACTACCTATGGTTGATTTTTGGCTCCTGTAATGGTCTTGACACTATGCAAAGTCACTAAAACAGCTTCAAAACGACCCGAAACAATCATGAACATCTTCATATACATTTAGAATATCTTCATAACTCAAAATATCATCACGAACTTCATCGATACGCATCCAAACTTCATCTAAGTCTTCAAAATCTCTATAATCACTTCAAACCGCAAAGCTTCATATCCATGGAACGCTAAAACCTCTCTTCACACAGTCATATCTGCATATAAACAATACAAAGAGCAGTATCAATGTCCAAAATATAAAACTAAACTAGAACACAAAGAAACACAATATATAACATACTAAACATAGGAATTAGCTTAGAAAATTATGAGTATATTTATGCTCATCAAACACTAACTGCTTGCGCAATGTTTGGTCGTGTACATATTATGGCATACACAAGACTGTTAACTGCAGATGAGTAAGGAATAGCATGCATCTCTTCCCTCTGCTACGCAGTAGATGGATAATACTTCCTACTCAGCTTGAAGTGACTACTAAGAGACATGCTGACAAATTTCGGATTCCTCATATTAAACCTTTTGAAAACGAGTTCAATGTACTTCTCTTGAGATAACCATAGCTTTCTAGCCTTCCTGTCACGAACAATGTGAGTAAACAATGTACACCCATTAACTATTTGAGAATACATCCGAGAGATTACAGACATCATCATGCAAACTCCTTTGGGCAGAGTGCATGACATGCACTTGTAAATCTCTCAACATAGTGATGGGTCCGAGAATTAAACCAACCATAGATGATCTGCCACCTTTGGATGTATAGATCCTAATGACGGTTATCTCTCAACCATATGTTAACTATGTCAACCCTCCTACTTTTAACATAAAGACCACCTCCTTTGGAAGATTGATTAAGCATTAAAAAAGAGATAGCCTGTAACCTTATGAGATACATTTTAGAAATACGAATAAGAAGGTCCCTTTGGGTATTACAATTCAAACCTGAAACATTTTCAAGATAAGCATAGTTACTCATATAATCGAATTATGATTTAACTGGAAGAACTTGACGGAGTATATCAAACTATTAAACCACACATGTTAATTATGTCATCTTATTTGTACATGCAAATTCTGCATAATTAAGATTTCATTGACCTTACCATATGTGTCATCCAAAAATGAATCTAGACATACTCGTTTAGAAACGCAAGGTCATGGGTCCAATCCAGATGTCCATCAAATAACCCAAAATTAAAATCTTAGGATTATCCTTATAGCTCATAAAATTTCAAGAGCTTAACCCTTTATAATGTCCAAAATCATTACAATGTCACATTGTTAGTTTCATTGCCACAAACCATTTTATCCTCAATAGATGGATAAAGAAACTCTATGAAACTCAGGTTCTTGGACATCTGGTGCATGAAAAAATAATATTTAATAGCATTAAAACTATTATGCGCACTACCAATTTGCATTGAACAATATGGCATTTAGTATATCCAACACAAGAGCATTAGTCCTAATAGCTGTACTATATTTCCATTTATAAGCTATTTGACCAATTTTTAATAATTTTATTTACAAGGCTCTTTCATGGATATTTTGATTGACTTGATTGATCCTTCCGGATGCGACTCATAATACCTGTCGCTCAATCAAAGAAGGAAACACCCACGGCCTAAGCATGATAGAAACCTTGTTATTGTCCAATGTTAAATCCTTTCTTAGCTTAGTTACAAGACTTGCAACAAGTGAGTAACTTATTAACTTAGGCTCATGCATGTAGAGGAGTTAGGGTTTTAAGGGTATAGCCTTTGACAATACGAGTGTCCTCGATCAAACAATAAAGAATATACAGCTTATTTATCAGTGACATGACGAATCCCATAAATCAAAGTAATCAATTCTTGTGAGCAAGTGAAGCACGAAAACAAGAGTAACCTCTCCAGAGACGCACATGGCCCTAGGAGTTAGTCAAAGGTAAGCCAACTAAGGTCATCTTCCTCAAACGAATCAAACAGAACCAAAATAATGAAGAAAGCAGAATAGGGACAGCAACGAAAAGTGGCCAAAGCCGACTATATGCATCAAGTTTTCATGGCGGATCAAAGGGCATCAGTGCCCAAAATCTTTATCCTCAGCTCCATTTCTGATCATCACTCATAATTAGGATCCTATCCAGTCTAATTACTCAATAACCTGGTTAAGCGCCAGAGAGTTAACGGCTCACACTTAGCGGGCTCCTTATGCGGGTCAATTCTATATGTCGGCGTCTGCTTCAGATTATTCTAGTGACTTCGTAAAATGCATACGGACTATACGAACAGAAGCTACAAACTTGACTTTGCTTAATCCACAAATATACCGTTTAATATCTCAGAATGAGATCACGCCCGCGTATACATTACTTTTGATATTCCCAAAAAAAATAAAAATGGGTTCATCTATTCAATAGATGAAGAGACGAGTCAAATAAGTAGGGAAAGAAGGCATCGTGTTGACACAAGATTGGGAAACCGATTAGCAGGTAAACCATGAAGCCATCAAAAACCAACCTGCAAAACAATTAGAACATGATATGCGTCTGTTCCAGATCGAACACAAAGATACCATATTTATTGAGTATTCAATTTTTTTGAAATACAAGCAGTGGAAAGGTCAGGACGATAGGAAGAAACCATGGCTCCCAAAAACAGTTTCATATCTAGTCGTCAAAACACAAAAGATCAAATTTTTGTAGATCTGATCGTCTCCATATTTATCTAAAACTATTAGGAGTAACTTTCTGATTTGCAGATCAAATCCACATTTCAAAAACAGTCACGCTATCAGATCGTGTGATGGAAAATTAAAGATCTCAAAACAGAAACTTTATGGATTCTAAATCGGATCTGGATTCTAAATCGGATCTGGATTCTAAATCGGATCTATGTTCTCTCTGACATCACACGTAGACAAATCCAATCAGCAGGATCATCATATATAGATCTAGATTACCAAACACGGATTGATAAGCATACCATGATGCGTTGGATATGTAAAACTAAAACATGAACAAACGAGATTAAAGGTTCCACTTTCCTAATTCCCCTGCCGGCTCATGTAGCGCTATTAGAGTTAGGAAACGTGACCTACTTGATGTATATTTATAGTATAACGATTATTGGATCCTCGATCAATAAATATCTACCCAACCCATACTAATGAGCACCATATTGGATTATATAAATAAGAGCCTATCATCTCACTTTATAACACGAACTAACTAGCCCCGTTTAATATGACAATAATTAATATAACCGACATATGAAAATTTATATGTTAAATCTAACAGTTAAAACCCGTTTTATGACGAAAGTACCTGGTTCGATGTTGTTGCAGTTCAATCGCGAAATCATGATATGAATGATGTATGATTTTTTTGTGCAAAACACGTAGCATGTCACATAATATGGAAAAGAGAAATAAGCTTCGCCAAGTCTTACCCGGAATAAAGGGTAGGGTAGAAAAAACAAACAATTCTGTTATAGGCGCCATCTGTTTGATTAACAGCTTTGAGTTAGCCATGATGACATCTACTTTGACATTTGGAGAACCGCCATTGAATATGATATGAGATTCAGATACAAGTTGATGGAACATTACGCAAGGTTTAGATGTCCCTATTGTACACCGTATTCAACTAATCGTAGAGCTCCAATCATCCATCATTCTTAACTTTGCGGACGATATACAAGAAGAAACAGAAGTTGCTGAAGCATGTAAGTGAAACTAATTGAGATCCCATTAGGTAGCCTCAAAAGGATAAGATCGCGTTGACCAAAAGCCAGAGCCGTTGTTGGGAAAGATGTAGTCAGGTATTACTGTGTGACTTGAGAGACTATCTCCATTAAGAGTGATACCAACTACGACGATCGCATCATAGCTATACAAGAATATTCAAGCCATGGACCAACCTCGACCGCCATGGCGCCATTTGAAGTTTGGTATCATGTTACGGTCCATGCATTCCAATTTCCAACTACCAGTGCTTTTATGAATATTTAGAGTTGTTGATGGTGACTCAAACCTTTGACTAGTCGCCGCCGTCACCACCAGCCGCCGCCGCCTTTGTCCTCACCTAGCCGTTGTCGTCTTTGTCCTCACCTAACCGTCGTCGTCTTTGTCCTTATCTGGCCGCCTTTGTCTTCATAAGGCACAAAAAAATCTGCACGTCTCTCTTTTCCTTTGCTATAAATACGGGCAGAGGATTTGGGAGGAGCAATTAGACACAGAGCCAAAATCCAAGAGAGGCTGGAGAAGGGAGAGACGCAAGAAGAAGAAGAGAAAGGGAGAAGGCGTGTTTGGTGTTTGAAGAAGAGCTCGGGGAGGAGCAGAGGCAAGAATCAGGGAGAATTTGGGGGAAATAGGGGAGAGAGAAAGTGATATAATAAGGAGAAGTCACTATTCACATATACACACAAAAGCACATTGAGGGTTTAAGAGATTTATTTTAGAGATTATTATCTTTATCCCTTATTGGGAGATTCTCAATATTTTGAGTGTAGCTCCTTTTGTATTTCCTCTTTTGGTTAGTGGATTTCGTCGTCGGCGACCGTCCGTGGTTTTCTCCCGTAAGGGTTTCCACGTAAAATTCTTTGTCTCATTTATTTTTGCGTACTTATTATTATTTGTATTTATTATTAATTGACCCGTTCGTAACAAGAGTCACAGGAAAATACGAAGACATGATGATATCTCTCGTCGTAGCTGTTCTGATTCTTACTATTTATGTAGCGGGCTCTAGAAAACCTCGAGTCTATAGTAAGAAACCCAAGGATGTAGTTTGTATCATAACCATGAACGATGAGGGTAAAGGGGAGCACTTGTGTTTCGTTTTAATCCATACACAATTGAGTGGATTTAACAAAATATAGCTACTCAACTATTACGGAGCGAATTCAGAACCTACTCTAGGGAAACTCCTTAGATATTTAATACCGACCAAATTTCCTCATTTATACAAGTAGGATTTATAATTCATGGGTCATGCTTTTGTTGCAGGGTTACTAGATAGCAGTAATCCATGCTGAACTACATATGCAAACGGCACACCTGATGCGTGCTGTCGTTTACACGTCAAATTAATATTTATGAGCACTCACTTTCACTCTATAAATATAGAATTAATG
>JAOVYX010000817.1:0-13265 GCA_035668315.1 Drosera spatulata
GTTGGATTTTTCTCCACGAGGAGCACGCCCGATGTAGAATACCAAAGTCTTCTTCATCCCAATCAGTACCTTTCCCTCGTAGATCTCCTTATCCTTTCCTGTTGCCTTCCAGTAACCCGCCACGGTCGCCCTGTTCGTCCTCTGCCCCGTCGGATACTTCTTGTCTTTCTGACAGAAGAAGTACCACTCTTTTGTCCCCATTTTCGCCTCCTCTGTATAATCAAAACCAATAGCAACAAATCAACAAATAGAAAACTGATACCAAAAAACAGAAAACAGGAAGCAAAAAGGAACTAAGCAGTATAAGATCAGAAACGTTACTTGGCAAGTCCCACGGCTCGACTTTGTTAAGATCTACTTCACCGATCGCTCTAGAAACAAAGTTGCTATTGAGGACCTTGTTTGACAGATAATAAGTGATCAACTCCTCGTCGGTCGGATGGAACCGGAATCCCGGAGGCAGCTCGATCTCTCCACCGTCGTCGTCGTAACCCATATAGAAGTTCTCCATCATAGGGGATGTCTTGGAAGATATTGATCCACAAAGATGATGAAACAAACTAGTGTGGAGGATGAGAGGAATAATGGTGTGAAATGGAAGAAGGTGGAAGCTGGTGAGGACTTGGATGAGAGACGTTCAAAGGATGGTGAGCGGAACATGGACAGGTTTTTTATATATGTAGAAAATATAATTCATTTTTATTTTAGAAATTTTTTGAAAGGGAAAGGGGAAAGAAACATCAATTGTCACGCAACTCCTCAAGCTTTGGCTTGATGTTTTGTTGGGTGTGTTAGTTTTAAAGGCATTTCATGCTCTATCTGTAATTGGCTGGAACCCGTTAGGATCAGATTAAAATGTCAGTCCAGAAAGACTCATAAAAGGAAAAAAAAACTCTCTCATCATCTGTTTTTCATCATCCTTAGTATTCGAACTCAAATTTATTTTAAGAAAACCAAGCTCATAACCCCTTGGACCCTATTTAAATCAATTATGCTTGTTTCTTGGACTCGTTATACAAGTCCATGTACGTTTAAAGCACATCTTGACATACTCTATATGCTTATCAATCGTCTCTTCTTTATCCAAAAACAAAAACAACTACTCCCTCCGTCCCATAAACTTTGCAACGTTTTGATTTTGAAATGTGTGTCGATGTAAAGTTTGACACGTGTACTATGACGACTAAACGTAGTTTTTTATAAATTTATCGTGAAACATCAATGTTTGTCTAAGTTACGTACTTCAACCTAATTTATATTACGTGACGATCAGACGTGATTTGATATGAAAACGAGACTCGTATTCATACGTAGATAATAGTATAAAATACGTATATCTTGCAAAGTTTATGGGACGGAGGGAGTATTCAGATACCCCTTCCTTTTTTTTACCTTCGTCTCACAGAAGATGCAACACTTTCCTAATTTGGATGTCCCATAAAAGATTCAACATTTTCATATTTGGAAACTTTTTTTTTTTTTACAAAACTAGTACTAAAACACTCATATTTTTACTCTATTTCACATCTACTCATCCCATTATTTTTCTATAATATTCAATACACACATAAATTTTCGTTTTAAATCAAAATGTTGCATTATTCATGAAACAAAGGGAGTACTAGATTAGATTAAAGACGACATACTTACAATTTTACTCTTGTCGTCTTCTTTTATTTGATGTGGGATACACCAAGGTTATCCTAATTTTTTATTTTTTTACTTTACCATATAATCTGTTAGAATATTAGATATTTCATTAATATTTTATTAGATATTATCTTATATCATAATATCCTTATTTTCTATTTTAGAATTAGTATTTCCTAATTTATTTAGTTGTATTCTTTTCTAATTTTATATTTGATTATTTTATAAATATAGAATACGTCTTCGTCACTAATATCATCAGATTTTTCTTTTTATTTTATTTCGTAAGATAGTCCGATTCATTTTCAGTCATAAAGATAAATTTTCATCTCCCATGCATCCGTTAAAAGCGTGTTGAAAGAAATGTGAAAACAACTCACCCTTTGGCTTCATTATTTGGACTACTCTCCCCGTGGATGTGGATATGCATGAGGTGTCTACGCCTAATTGATGCCTAAAGATATTTATTCATTTATCCCTCTAATTATGGACATAATAATTGTATACACAGTACCCATGTATCGGAAAAATACAAACATATAGAATTGAATTAATTACTCACTCTATTATGATACAATATATTTTGATGCAGAAACTTATAACACAAGAGTGGTCGGTTCGATCTTATATCATAACTTCCATTTATTGTCTTGATATGCGATCGTACAACATATTGTTCACGCTTCATATTCCACGTAACCAACCGTGGAAAACCTTCACAAGTCAGCATGTTTATTTGATAGGACCATCCTATAGGGTACTATAAGAGTGGTCGTCTCTTAATAATAGTAAGAATGACAAATCTTCATGGTTTCATATAGTCACTCCGTTTCATATTATATATAATATTTTTAATTATTATATTATTCAATATATATTTTGAGAAGTTTCATTTGACGTTTTAATGATGCAAAAAGATTATGTCATTGACGTCAGATTAAAATACATAATGTACATTATCATTAGCGTTTGAATATAATCTTTCATAAAAAAATAATATTTAATCATCTCACGATGCAAATCAAACTTCATCTTGATAGATATTATATTCAAAATATTACGTTTAATTTGAAACCAAAAGAGTACTGCTATACATGGTTACTCCGGATTAGGGTAAAGGATCTCCTACCGCCCATTTGGGACAACACCCTTTGTTGTCCTTGATCTGAATCGTGAACCCATTTTTTACCTTTACTTTTTTCTATATATTGTTGATGAACTCCAACGATGCAGATGAAAGTCTGCGAAGGTATGTCCAAAGGGACAGATGAGGATCCTCCGGCTCAAAATAAGACTTTTGCCTTGTAGATCGCATTAAATTTTAAGTGTGGTGCGAATCCTGATCAAACTCTTAGATGCTTGATTTTGAAATCACTAGTGATTAAGTTTTCAATTAGATGTAAATAACTGTAGTATAGCACATGAGAACAACTAGATTGTTATATTAGTGTTGATTTTATTTTATTTTTTGATCGAATATTAGTGTTGATTTTGTCTTTAATGAAATAAATTTGTTGATAAATATAGTACTCCCTCCGTCTCATAAAATATATAACTTTTTGACCGGAAACGGATGTCAATGTAAAGTTTGACGCGCATATAACAACGATCAAATATAGTTTTTTCTAAATTTATAATGAAACATCAATGATTGTGTAAGTTACATACTTCGACCTAATACAAATTGCGAGACAATCAATCGTGATTTGATAAGAAAACGAGATTTCTATTTATATATATATATTATAAATATGTTTATTTTATTTTTTTACTTTCTTTTTATTTTTTGGACCGAAGGAAGGAGTAATATAAATAACTTTGCTCAACTTGGTTTGGCTTGACTTGAATTAGGAGTAACATAAGACGAGAGCCTGGTCAACTTCAATCATAATCCTACAATTAATTTGCCAAGCATAACCACCAGTTTGAGATTCGAATGAAAGTTAAATCACATTGCCTCCCCACTAAAATATTCAGCATCGCTCAACGGTAGTCGTATTAGATGTCTAATGTGCCACGATGTAGATAATTAAGAGACAATTAAAAACACAAAAACAAAATGAGCTTGGAACAACTTATCCAAAAATAAAATAAAATAAAGAGAGATTTATGGGATGATGTTATTTAAGTGTGTTTATTATGAATTGATGTAACCAATCTTTATTAATTATTAATTAATCATAAAAAAATTAAAATCCAACATTGTCCTTTCTCAAAAAGAAAAACAAAAAATGAGAGAAAAGTAGTCATGTTAACTGCATCCCCTCTCACAATTCTTTACAAAATCAAATTGTTATTTAGTTTTTAAATTCTAAAATTTTAAAAAATGAAAGTTATAAATTAAATTTGTGAGGACTACCTCCTGTGTTGCTATCGGTAGTGCAGCCCCCATATCCCTATAAACGATACATCAACTGTGTCGTTGTTATTACTGTAGTTCCCATATCCCTATAAACGATACATTAAATTAAGTTATATAGTTCGATCTAATATAAGTTGCGGGACGATCAGACGTGATTTGATATGAAAACGATTGTGTTGTTGACGTTACCGTGGCCCCCATATCCCTATAAATGATACATTAAATTAAGTTATGTATTTCGATCTAATATAAATTGTGGGACGATTAGACGTGATTTGATATAAAAACGATATTTATATTCATACATAAAAAATAATATAAAATATATAAATATTATTTTATTTTATTTTTGATTTTTGATTTTTTTTTAAAACGGAGGGAGTAATATAAATAACTTTTGCTCAACTTGGTTTGGTTTGACTTGAAGTAGGAGTAATATAAGACGAGAGCCTGGTCAACTTCAATCATACTCCTACAATTAATTTGCCAAGCATAACCACCAGTTTGAGGTTCGAATGAAAGTTAAATCACATTGCCACCCCAATAAAATATTCAGGATCGCTCAACGGTAGTCGTATTAGATGTCCAGTGTGCCACGATGTAGATAATTAAGAGAATTAAAAACACAAAAACAAAATGAGCCAGGAACAACTTATCCAAAACTAAAATAAAATAAAATAAAAAGAGATTTATTAGATGGTGTTATTTAACTATGTTTATTATGAATTGATATAACCAATTTTTATTAATTATCAATCAATCATAAAAAAATTAAAATCCAATGTTGTCCTTTTGAGAGAAAGATAGAGAGAAAAAAGGCTGCAGTAACTCAGTTATGTTAGTTGCATCTCTTCTCACAATCCTTTTCAAAATCAAATTGTTATTTAGTTTTTAAATTCTAAGATTTTAAAAAATGATAGTTATAAATTAAATTTATGAGGACTACCTCGTGTGTTGCTATCGTTAGTGCAGCCCCCATATCCCTATAAACGATACATCAATCAATTCTAGTACAAAACAAAAATAAAAGATACATAGATCAATTACAAAACAATCTATCTATGAAAGTAAATACAAGATTCAAAACCTTTTTTCCGATCCTTGGCCTTTCACCCTCTTCGTCACCATGACAATTGTTCACCACATCCGTTCATGGCTGCAGTCGGGCAAACAGTGTTCGATTAAACAGTGCCCCCAACAATGCACGGTCGAACAATGCATAATCAAGCAGTGCACGATCGAAAACCAAAATCTCCCCAACATCAACCTAAAGCCTGATTCTCCAACCCTCACACAACCCAAGCAATTTACGCGTGAACAATCGGAATCGAGGAGAAGGTGATGTACCAAACAGTGCACGATAAAATACGCACTGTTTGTCTCGGTTTTCTTTTTGAAGCTACCCCTCAATCATGAGAAACGAAACCGTGCACATGATTATTGGAGGCGAAAGAAGAGGACTAGAGCAAGGGTCATCGGTTTACAAATGACGAAGCAACCATGGATTTCGACGGTGTTGGAGTTGAAATCGTTATCCCGATCTTGAACCGAACCGCTTCATTGGACGAAGGTCTCTCCACTCTCTTCCTCTCCTCTTTTGTTTGCGATGATGACAGAGCAGTCATGGATTTTGGCTATACTGGTGCTAGAAACTTCATCCCGGTCTCGAACCGAGCCGCTTCGTTGGACAAAGGTCTCTTCATTCTCTTCCTTTCCTCTCCTCTTGTATGCGATGGTGAAGAATCTCAACACCATCAACATGTCAAGCACCGATTGATGAAAGGTAGGATACAAAACAATGCTGAATAAATCATCTTCCACTTGTGTGAACTTGTTACGAAGCAAATGATGTAGAGCAAAAACCAGTAAAGGTACAAAGACACGATTATTGCAAAGTAGATACAAATGCTGAATAAATGATGTAGATACAAAAACCAGTAAAGATACAAATATACAAATGATGTGAACTTGTGTGAATAAAAACCCCTCGATGTGAGGAGTAAAAAATCACGAGGTCGAATCCCACTTCAAAGCTTCACTCTCAACAAAATAATGGGTACACAAAGTTCACTCGAGAAAATACTAGAGGTTATTGCAATCGGTAGCGATCTCAACATCACACAATGATATTACTTGGACAAAACAAAAAACTGCCCAAAATTCTGCAGCCCTATTCGGGATGTAATAACTCAAAGCACACAACTCCAAATGACGCGTCGTTAATTTCTAATCGAAAATTGATAAGTTAAAAATGCAATCACCAAATTTCACCTCGATCCGACATCGGATTGGCTTCCAAACAGTGCTTCGAAATTGACTGCGCAAACTAGAATTTTGCACCTTAATCTGATAAACGTCCACTGTTCACTGACTCGATCAAAACCTTGTTCTTGCTGCGAATTTGTTGCTGGAAACTCTCTTGGTATGGACGAGACCAACAATCAAGGCGGCTCCATCGTTTTCCTGATCTCACGCACGGTTCTCTCTCTCAGATCTCACACGATTCTCCAATCACTAAACTAAATCCCAAAAATATCTCTATTTACATTTTTGATCACAAAATAACCAACCCAATAAAAGCAGATTCCTCGATATAATGAAATATGGGTTTTTGAAATCGGGATTTCTCCATAAGGAGTGACCCGGCCCAACAAATCTCCCCCTCACGACGAAGTGGAGGAACTCGTCATTCCCGCGATCGAACGGCATATCTCAAGCTTGTGTCTTGGCAATGGTTTAGTAAGCATATCAGTACTGTTATCATCTGTGTGAATCTTCTCAAGATGAACCTTCTTGTCATCAAGGGCATCTCTAATCCACGTGTAACGAGTATCAATTTGTTTCGTCTTACCATGATAGGTAGAATTCTTGCTGAGGTGAATCGCACTCTGGTTGTCACAAAACAATACATAACGGTCTTGCTCGTACCCCAAGTCTTAAATGAATCTCTTCATCCAAAGCATCTCTTTACATGCTTCTGTAGCTGCAATGAACTTTGCTTCTGTCGTAGAATATGGAACACATTTTTGCAACCTCAACTACCAGGAAACAGCTCCCCTTGAGAAAGTCATCAAATAAGCTGAAGTAGACCTTCGATTGTCAACATCTCCGGCCAAATCTGAATCTGTGTAACCAACCAACGACGGTTTCTCATTTCCAAAACAAACTCTGAGCTTGGAAGTATCTCGAAGATATCTCAATATCCACTTCACTGCTTCCCAGTGAGCTTTACCTGGATTTGACAGAAAGCGACTCACAACACCAACTGCATGAGCAATGTTCGGTCTCGAACTCACCATCACATACATCAAGCTACCAACTGCTGAAGCGTAAGGAACTCGTGACATATACTTTCTCTTTTCATCCGTAGAAGGACTCTGATCAACACTGAACTTAAAGTGTGAAGCTATTAGAGAACTTACCACTTTAGAATTTCTCATGTTGAACTTTTGAAGTACTTTCTCAATATACTTCTCCTACGATATCCATAGCTTCTTGGCATCTCTATCTCGATCAATCCTGATACCAAGGATCTTCTTTGTTGGCCCCATATCCTTCATGGCAAAGGACTCACTTAACTGCTTCTTCAACCTGTCAATGCGAGAAGCGTTCTTGCCAACAATCAATATATTGTCAACATATATCAACAGAATAATGAAGTCATCTGCTAAAAATCTCTGCACGAACACACAATGGTCATCTTTGGTCTTTCTATAGTCATGCTACTTCATAATAGACTCAAACTTCTTGTACCACTGTCTGGACGCTTGCTTCAGGCCATATAAACTCTTTCTCAATCTGCAGACGTAGTCCTCCTTTTCTTTTACAACAAAACCCTCTGGTTGCTTCATGTATATCTCTTCTTGCAGATCACCATGCAAGAAGTCTATCTTTACATCCATCTGCTCAATCTCCAAGTGTAGGCTAGCTGCTAGGCCTAGAACCACACGAACGGATAACGACTTCACAACTGGAGAGAATATCTCTTCAAAGTCAATCCTTTTCCTCTTAGTGAACCCCTTGATAACTAATCTGACTTTGTACCGCGTCTCTAAAGTCAGCTCATCATTCTTTAACCTGAATACCCACTATATCTTTAAGTCTTTTCTACCTTTAAGCAGCTTCACTAGGTCAAAGGTATGATTGTCTTGGAGAGACTTCATCTCATCCTGCATAGCCTCAAGCCATTTACTCTGGTATATATCATCTAAGGCCTCTAAATAGGATTCTGATTTACCTGCATCAGTCACTGCCACATACTGATCAGAAGGATATCTGATAGACGATTTCGGATCTCTAACTGACCGTCGGAGCTGTTAACATTCTGTGAAGCAATTTACGAAACGTCTGCTGGAACCTCTACTAGGATCTTTGGTTTTGGAAGGACATTATCAATGTCAACTGGCTCTGGGACATGTATAACTTCTGGATCAACCTGTTCATCTTCCTTAACCTGCATGGGCACATATGCATGAGGAATTGGTTCCAAATCAATCAATTTATCACTGACCTGTGGTGCTGAAATCTTTTATTTCTCAATATCCCGAATAGTCTGATCTTCCATGAACACAACATCCCTACTTCTTACAAGTTTTTTCTCAACTGAATCGTAGAACTTGTAGCCGAACTCATTGTGCCCATAACTGATGAATATACACTGTCGAGATTTCACATAGAGTTTCGATCTCTCATCTTTGGGTATGTGAACAAATTCCTTGCACCTAAAGACAAGCAAGTGATCATACGAGACATCTTTCGCTGTCCAAACTCGATCAGAAACATCAAGATCCAAAAGAATGTAAGGAGTAAGGTTAATAACATGAACAACAATATTCAAAGGCTCGCCCCAAAAGGATCTCGGTAGCTATGCGTGTGAAAGCAAACTTCTCACCCTTTCAACTAGTGTTCTATTCATTCTCTCAGCTAACCCATTCAATTGAGGCGTCTTAGGAGGCGTCTTTTGATGTCTGATACTCTGCTGTCTGCAGTACTCATCAAAAGGACCACAGTACTCTCCCCCGTTATCAATTCTGATGCATTTCAACTTCCTCCTGTTTGCCTCTCAACTAAGGCGTGAAACTGTTTAAACGCATCTAACACTTGGTCTTTATACTTCAAGGTGTAAACCCATACTTTTCTTGAGCAATCATCTATGAAGGTAACGAAATAAAGAGACCCACCAAGTGTTCTCGTCTTCATAGGACCACAAACATCAGAATACACTAGATCTAGAATACCTGGTTTTCTGAAAGTAGGAGAACTCTTGAAAGCAACCCTGCTTTGCTTCCCTGCTGGACAATGAGCACACCTCTTTAACGTTGGATTTTTCAAACCTGGAAGGAGCTTTTTCTTGGCCAAAATGGATAATCCCTTCTCACTGATATGACTGAGTCTTCTGTGCCATAACTCTGCTTTCTCTTCCTCATCAACTGCAGAAATCCTGTCACCACACAACTTCGCTTGTGTGATGTACAAAGAAGAATGTTAGGTTCCTCGAACCATAACTAAAGAACCCTTAGTGAGCTTCCATCGGGCATCATAGAAGGTGTTGTAAAATCCCTCATCATCCAGCTTACCTGTGAACATCAAGTTCAGAAGAATATAAGGAATACGTCTGACATCATGCAATATTAACCTTGAGCCGTTACTGGTCTCTAGGCATACATCCCCGATGCCTACAACTACTGCCAGTCCGTTATTTCCCATCTTCACAGGAGCGTAGTCACCTGTCCTGTAAGATATGAAGAAATCCATACGAGATGTAGCATGAACCAATGTACCACTGTCAATTACCCAACTGGTCTCATGACATATAAAATTCACGACATCACCATCAAACACAAATAGAAAACCATTAGAAACTGTCACAACTCGATCATCTTTCTTATCTGTCTCAGACTTCTTCTCTTTACCCTGCTCATTCAACTCTCTCTTCAGAACACGACATAATCGCTTAAGATGACCTTTCTAATGACAATGATGACATTCAACATTCGGATACTTGTTGGACGCACCTCTGCTTTTGCCTCGGCTCTTACCCCTGTTCATCGAACCACGACTGTTGCTTCTACCTCTGTTCTCAACAACCAAGACATCCTGATACGAAGAAGTCCCTTGTGTCTTCATTCTCATCTCTTCATTTAGAATACTACTCTTGACGAGATCCATGATAATAGTACCATCAGGAGCAGAATTTGACATCGAAGTAGCTTGGACCTCATCATTAAATGTGATCTTCATTCCAACCAACTGATTTATAATTCCAACAAAGGAATTCAAATAATCAGCTAAGTACCATCACGATAACGCAATGTCATCAACTGTTTAATCATAAACAGTTTATTGTTCCCTGTCTTTCGAGCATACAACTCCTCGAGCATACTCCATTAGGTGCGAGCATTCAATTCCCCTGAAATATGATTCAGTACATTGTCATCAACCCACTGTCTGATGTAACCACAAATCTGACGATACAAAATATTCCACTGATCATCAGATTCATCCGCAGGCTTCATTTCTAAAAACACTGGCAAGTAATAGACTTTCACATATAATAGATCTTCCATCTTTCCTTTCCACACATGGTAATTTGAACCATTCAACATAATCTTTCTACTCATATTTGTCTTCATTGTTCAACACAAGTCAAATTAAGTACAATCCCGGCTCTGATACCACTTGATGGGAGGTAGGACACAAAACGATACCGAATAAATCGTCTCCCACTTGTGTTAACCTATTACGAAGTAAATGATGTAGAGCAAAAACAAATAAATATGCAAAGACACGATTTTTAGGTGAAAAACCCCTCGATGTGAGGAGTAAAAAATCACGAGGCCGAAACCCACTTCAAAGCTCCACTCTAGAAGACACTAGAGGTTATAGTAGTCAGTAATGATCTCAGCAACACACAATGATATTAATTGGACAAAATTGAAAACTGTCCAGAATTTCGCAGATCTGTTCGGGATGTAATAACTCGACGCACACAACTCCATACGACGCACACAACCCCTCGATCCGACGTCGGATCGGCTTCCAAACAGTGCTTTGAAGTTGACTGCGCAAACCAGAATTTTGCACCTTAATCTGATAAACGCCCACTTCACTGACTCAATCAAACCCCTATTCTTGCTGCAAATTTATTGCTGGAAACTCTCTTGGTATGGACGAGACCAACAACCAAGGCTGCTCCATCGTTTTCCTGATCTCACACACGGTTCTCTCTCTCAGATCTCATACGATTCTCCAATCACTAAAGTAAATCCCAAAAATATCTCTATTTATATTTTTGATCATAAAATAACCAACCCAATAAAATCAAATTCTTTCATATAATTAAATATAAATTTTCAACACCGACGACACCAACAGTATGCGGAAAGAAAAAGAAGAAGGGAGATGAAGAAGAGATAGATATCGACGTACTCTTTGATTTTTTTTTTCTTTCTCTCTCTCTTTCTTTTTTGAAAAGTGAAAAGATTTACGGTTGATTTGATAAAGTAATTAGGATGTGGTTGATTATTTTAAATAAGAAGATAAGGATATTTTAGAGAATACAAGATAAAAATTTCAAAAAACACACTATTTGAAAATTAAAAAGGCATAGTATGACCTCTTGATAATTTTGAAAGAAAAGCATCTTCTTGTTAATTTATACTAAAATAAAATAAAATACAAAGGAGATAGGAACATAATGATATCGATGTGTAAAGCACAAGTATCGCAGGGAAATCCACGGCCGCTAAAATTCGAGGACGATCCACTGGAGTGGAGGATGAAGAGGGTGCAAAAGATTAACATCGGAAAATTTTCTCTTGCTTGTTAATGAGATCATTCGCACCAGTTTTCTATCTAGTTTTTTACTCTTCATTTTATCCAATAAATTTTTTATATCAATATCTTATACTGATATTTAATATGTTCATATTGATTTTTATATTTATTTTCATATTCTAAATTAAAGTATTTACTTCTTATGAGTAATTGCATGTAAGTGAATCTTATGTTATTAAAAAAAAAATCTTTATAAACTATTCTTTTTAATTTTTATAACGTTTGAATTTTATAATTCATTAGTTTTAAAGTTTATTTTAAATGGTACTCTCTCCGTCCCAAAAAAAATACAATGACACGTAGTTTGAGACGTTTTATTATTGTTATTAACGATGAGAGAAAATTATTTTTTCGCTATAGGGTTAAAATTCTTAACTTAATGTATCATTACTGTTTCATGATAGTTTCGTAAAATATAATTTTTGATCGTCCGTAAACAACTTCAAAAAACGTGTCGTTATATTTTTTTATGAATCGGAGGCCATAATTATTTCCTTAGAAGTTTAAATAGCTTAAAATAGTAACAAAACGAGTATAGAGAATGATGTTTTGGTTCACTAAAATCGGAGAATGAAATGAGTGATAAGAAATGATATAGAAATAGAGATAGAGATAAAAAAATCGATTGGGTGAATCAGTTTTTGTCAAAATTTCTTAATTTAAGGATAAAAAATGATTTAAGGAAACCATTATAATGCTCTTATCCTCACACGATCACGACTTTATGGAGCAAGTACAATGATTTCGCGATTGCATGACATTCAGTACATAGTCGGGTGAATATACAAATTTACCAAATTTGTTCAATGACAGCATGAGACATCAGCTCCAACATCATTGTATACGAGCGAGGACTAAAATCCAATCAAGGAATCCTGCCGCTGAGCTGAAAAGGTTAGGATCCGGTGGTTGAGGTTGTTCAAGGATCCAAGATTGTGGGAGGACATGACTTGTACGAGAACCCAATGAGAGCTGAGAGGAGATGGATGACGACGGAGGGAATGGACCCAATGGTCAGGTAATGGAACTTGGAGGCTTATATTTGTATAATCGTGTTTACTTCGGGTGTAACTTTAATTTGTAGAGTAATACTACCCCTCAAAAAATAAAAAATAATAAAATAATAAAAAATACAACGAGTAATTTTGACGAATCGTTGATTTTATAATCAAATATTATTTTTTATAAAATTAATAATATATTGTAATTAGATTATTAAAAATATCCTTTGAAAGTGATGTATTTACACCTAAGCCTAGATATTTTTCTTAAATCTCATCTACTTTTGAGGCTATTAAATGGACTTACCTAATTAGCTATTAATTAGACCTAATCGCCTAGATTAGGTGAGAAAATTAGGTGTTAATTAATTACCTTGAGTCCTATAAATAGAGCTCATTTGTAAGGTGTTATGTAC
>JAOVYX010000818.1:0-13263 GCA_035668315.1 Drosera spatulata
AAATGAAGATGGATTTTGATTAAGTTATGATCATGTTTGTAATAAATATGTTTGAGACAGTATTTTAAGATTCTGTCGCATATCTGTATAATATTTAAGTAAACTTGTGGATTTAGAATGATGATACTTTAAGTGTAATTTTATTTAGTATTTATTCTAAATTCGGTTAAGTTGAATTGACTGGTTAGGGATTGTAGGACTCTAACGATAGTAATGTTGGATTTTCTAGAAAAAGATCGAAAAACTCGGGACGTTGCAACAATCCTCTTGGATAATGCCTATTTTGCACATTCAATCCTTCGTTCTCAATCTACCTCTTGCCAGAAGCTAGATTATAACACCATGCCTGGGGAACATATCCTTATGCCAAGCTAGCTTCCACCAACCACAAGTACTGATGGCAGGACTTACGTCCTTATACAATACATAAAGAGGTTGAGGCCTACTACTAGCACCATACAAACCGAACAGCATATCACGAACCTTCAAAATAACCTTTCATCTAGGGATGAGCAAAATTATTCCCGAAATCTCGACCCGAACCAAAATCTAGAAGGATCGGACCGTCCCATATCGATATCGATCGAAATTAGTCGGAATGGAAAAATCAATTCTAAAAATACCGGATTATCGATACGGTACGGGAATTATAGGAATTTTTTGGACCCGCCGTACTGAACCAAATCGATTTTTGTATTTTTCCTATGAAACCTGTAATATTGAAACCAGGAATGTTGCTGTTTTGTTAGTGTGCTAATAGAAGTATAGCATCATGTTGATAAGATATCTATTTTTTAATGGATACATCTAAAACAATCTATCTAAGGTTAAAGCATGAGACAAACTAATGCTACTCTTCAATGTTACCGCTCCTTTCATGTTGCTTGTTTCCTTTCGTAGTTGTTGTTCCATATTGTTGCTGGTTGTAAATGTCGTTGTTCCATGCGGTTGTTTTTTGTATCAAGTGCTCTTACATTCTCTATTGTTAGCTATTATTGTTGCGTGATAACTTAAATCTTAGTCGTCTACTTTTGTATGGTGTTGATTTTGTTTTTGTATTATTTAATTTACTTGATACTAATACCGATGGTACCGAAAGTACCAGATAAATGTATCGGAATATCAGTATCGAAAAATTGGAACTGGACGAGACTAAAAAATCTAAATACCGAAAAACTTGGAAAAGGAGGGAAAATCATCAAATATCAGATCATCCCGTCTCATGCACATCCCTATTTTTATCACCATGGGTCAGTCATTTGAGCATCAATAACCCAAAAGTTTCTATCCTTAACAACAACAAAAAAAAAAAACAAAAAAAACCATGCATTCATCTAATCCACAACCGGTCTTGTTTATCAAAAATTGCTCAAACGAGCTTAGAAAGCACTATCAGATTCCATCTCTTCAAATATTTGGTCCCTAGACCACCTTTTCTCTTAGGGATACGCAGATCCTCCTCCCATGCTACCTCAGCAAGCATGGTCCCATGACACCTCCTAAACCATAAAAATTTATAACACAAGGAATTAATTTCATCTACAACTACACTTGAAAGAAGAAAAACTTAGACATTAGAAGGTCTGAACACCAGTCAAAATAAAGTTAATCAATTGAATTTGTCCTACATAAGACAAAAGATATGCTTCCCAAGAGCTCATTCGAGCAGTGACTTTTTCTATAAGAAGAAGATATTGGGATACACTAAGCCTCTTAGCTAAAATCGGTACACCCAGGTACTTTAAGGGCAAGACTCCTTCATGAAAGCCTGTGATCTGAGCAAGATCCTCCCTTTGAGAAGTGTTAAGGCTACCCATTATGAAAACACTTTTGTGGTGGTTCATGGCCAACCTAGAAACATCCTCGAAGTGCTGTAACTGCTTACAAATCATGGCTAACAACTGAGCATGCCCTTTACATAAGAGCATAAGATCATCAGCAATGTTTAGTTGTATGATCTTATTAACCTTACATTGAGGATAATATCTGAATTCAGCACAAGGACCTTTTGGAATCATTTGTCTAACACTAGTGCTATTCAATACTGTCTTTAATAGCTGGCTCAGATCTTCAGTTATCAACTTCTTTCTCAACTCACTTGAAACCTTAGTGTACTTGTTTTTTTTAGAGAAAAGGTGATTAAAAAATTCAAAGGTTTCGAAATCTTGGCCCAGAAATGGTATTTTTTTCGTAGAAAGGATATTCAAATTTATAGCCATTATTGAACTCGTTCTTTCTTGAAAATGCCACTTTCATGCCATCCTGACATCATATTCATCGACCCGTGACCTCTGGTGTTGATGCAGAGAAGTACGCTGACATAGCACATAAGGCATCTCGTGACCTCTGACTTCATCTGAACCCTTCTGTAGAACCCAGCATTGCTGCTCCCCAGCCTTACTGCAATCTAGGATCAATCTTTCTTTCATCTGAACCTTTCTATTGGCCTCAATCTTACTGTCCTCATCCTTGCTCCAGTGACCTTCGTCAAACAAAAACAATCCAGGATCAATCATTTCTTATTGTAGAAGTCCAAATGCTCAATCCTTATTGTCTTTTTACTCATGACCTCAATGTTGTTAGCCTTACTGTATTCCTTTGTATCAGTCTTACTCCGTTTTTCTCTAAACCAGCCTTATTGCATCCCTCTTTAAACCAACCTTATTGAAAACCCATTGAAGGCTCACTTTCCTAGCAGACCAGCCTCAAGTTTGGTACATACTGGGATATTATAAGAATATAGTTTGTCTATCACTCAATTTCTATACATCGTGAGTTTGATTCAACAACCACTTTATAAAAATACACCAAACCTTTCCTAATTTGTCCTTTTCTTTATTTTCCCATACTTTTTTCTTTATTTCTTTCATTGATTGGCTCCATCACTACCCTCCTCTCCCTTCATCGTCGCCATTGCCGCCGCCACCACCACCCTTCTTATTCACCAAAAGTAGAAACAGCGACCTAAATTATCGCCCTAAAAACTCAAACCACATGCAAGAAAAGCCAAAGAGAGCAAGAATCGAAGCTATTCAATAGAGAAAAATAAAAATTGTAATTGAGCGACACACATGGAGCTCCGAGTTTGAGACTTTAATAGCAACGACGAGAAAGGTAGAGCCGGAGTGGGGAGGACAGACGTCCTGCTCCAAACAGGGCAATTTGGTCTCAAATTTGGAATGGATGAGAACGACAAAAGCAAATGATAAAATTCTTATATGATCCCAGAGTAGTTGCGATTTGTAACGCCCTCGACTTTCCGTGTCGGAAGACACGTGAACGTTATGTCGTCACAGACCCGATCCGTGACAAGGTCAAACAAACCTAATGGGTTTAGGGGCATAGATGTCAAGAAAATTATAAATAGTAGCCATATTCATAGCTTACAGTTTCGAATACTATTTTAGTTACAGCATTGGTGCAGAAGTAATGCAGATCGATTATTACATTAAGTAAAATAGATCCTCTGATCTGCTAATACATCCAAAAGTGCGTGATATCATCTATATGCATGCAAGCTCACTTTAAGAGCCTTCAGGTGCTGTTGGTGGGATACCTGCAATTGAAAAATATAACCGTGAGCTAATGAAGCTCAGCAACCTCAGGTGTATGAATCCCAATTATAGAAAACTTCCGCTAACGGCTATGGCAATATTTTTATATATATAGGAAAATATGGGCGCCACATCAAACAGCATCGCTTCTCATTGCTTTATATGTCTTCGTATTGCTTTTAAGAGTCATTTCTTTCCTTTGTATTTATTTAGGGTTCATGACTTGACTCAAAAGCGACAAGTCCAAGGATATGACCGACTCGAAGTACAGAGATAAAATGTCAATCGTCAGCCAGGCTACCAAAAAGATTCTGTTTATTCGCACCTGTTTACTCTGTGCGTCGCCTTACACCTCTTGTATGTATTCAATGTGGTATCGTTTGTCAGCATTGAGATAATTTAGGTCTCCCTGCAGAGAGTAACCCGTGGCCCCGCCACAACGGCGTGAAAGCCGCTGCATGCATGCAAAGAGGATGGGGGATGTCCATCGTTCCCTAGTTAGTTCTCACCGATGACGATGACTCAGAGGATAATACTGGAGTGTAATGACTCAACAATGCCACCAAGGCTATTCAAGAATGCAACAAATGATGGCAATGGATCAAAAAAGGGACACCATATTCGACCTTCTCAATAATTTCAAGGAAAACAACCAACGATCCAATGGATCAACAAGGGATGTCAATGTCGTCCTTATCATTTCAAGGAGGCGATATTTCTTATTCGTTTGCTTTTCATTAGTTCACATGGATAGTGTAACTATGCTCCACATCCCCCGTTCCCTTTTTATTAATCGTTTAGCGGTCGCTTTCATTTATTTTCCGTCAGGGTATATACATTATAAGGGTGCATTCTAATTCATTTCGATCCCAAATACCTCACCACATATCAAACGTGATCATATATGCACGTTTAATGCTATATTTCTGTGCGTATGGGTTATATATCTCAAATACGCATTTAGATTTAAGGTTCGATGCACGAAATCGACAAATTCTTGTCCAGAAGGCCTTCACGGGCACTACTGGCCGTATCGCGGGCGCGACACTCCCCCGTCTCGAGCGTGACGTCACTGTGGAGCTAAAATTCCTATTTTCCCTTCGTCGCAGACGCGACCCAAGATGGTCACAGCTGCGACTTTTCTGCAGCCCAGAACGTCCAGAAAACTTTCGTCCAACACCACGGATCCCTCATTTATCATCAAAACGCATACAAACCATTTCATGCACGTCATTCACGGCATAAACATATCCCACACATGCACGAATGTGCTTAAATTGTGTGAACGAATAAAAGAGGTGTCTCGGACGAGTGAGGTTACGTCGATTCACGATGATCCTTGATGCACACGATCACACGAACGAATCCGTTGATGTTAACTAGTCGAGCTGCTGGCGTTGGTCCTTCCCTCGGCCTGCTGCAGCCCTTCGTCGTGTGGCGTCGATGATGATCATGAAGATGGTGGCGGTGAAGAGGTGATGATTAGATGATGATGATGGCCGCGTAGGATGATGTTGGAGACAATGGCGCAGGCGGCTGGCTGGTGGAGATGGTGACGACGGGTGATGGTGGAATGTGATAGTATGAGGTAGTGGTGGATTGAGTGGAAGAAAGTGGAGTGGAAGTGGCGGGAGACAGTGGAGAAACAGGTGGGAGTGCGCCTCAATGTGAAATTATCCCATTTCGTCCCACGATACGTCTCGTTCAGTCTATTATTCATCATAATTTCCCAATATTAATCCATCGATAATTTATTTGCATCGATAGATTTATCCCATATACGAAATTATGACCTACCGAGTCATAATCCATCATTTATGGGATTAAAATCGCTAACCTTTACGCGTAACGTTTATAACGTTATATCGTTGTAACGTTATTCGTTCGTAATATTTATTGGCGCGTTCAACTAATCATCCCAAATATTCCGTCGTCATATTCGATTTAGTAATCAAATATTTTCCGGGATTAAATCCTTAACTTTTATACGCGACTATATTTTAGTTCGTGACGTTATATATGGCGTCTTTTATTCCCGCTTTATCTACATATGTACTGTACGTATGTTATATATTCGTTTTTAAATTCTCAAAATTTTCGGGTATTACACGATTAACTAATGGTGCTGATAATATTGTCTTAACTCATGATTTGATCATCGTTTTTTTTTTTAAGATGTGGTGAGGAGAGCCATGTCAAATGTTTTTCTGAACAACTCTTATCCACATTATAAAGTAGAACATCTTGCTCCACAAGTAGTACGTCTTGTTCCAATATTAGTATTTTTAAAGGTAATACGCATAAAATAAATCAAATTTCGGATACTAGATTTTGCATAAACTTACTAGATTTTGCACAGGCGCGGTAATTTTTGTATAGATGTACTATTTTTTGTATAGACATACTAGATTTTACATAGACATACTAGTTTTTGCACAGTAGTATAACTTGTTTCACAAAGTAGTATGTCTTGTTCCAGTACTAGTACGTTTGAAGATAGTACGCCTAAAAAAAACTAATTTTGACATACTATATTTTGCATAGGCGTACTAGATTTAACATAGCCGTAGTAGTTTTTACATAGATGTATTACTTTTTTCATAGGTGTAATAGATTTTGCATAAACGTACTAATTTTTGCATAGTAGTACATCTTGCTTCACAAGTAGTACGTCTTGTTCTAGTATTAGTACGTATGAGACTAGTACGCCTAAAATAAATAAAAACACCATAAAACAACCTCAAATAACTCGAAAGTTGTCAAAAGCGCATTGAAATGAGCTCAAAACACTTAAAAAACTTGAAAAGGATAAAAACACCATAAAAACAACTCAAATAACTTGAAAACGTTAAAAACACCATAAGAACAACTCCATTCATTTCAAAACGCACAAAAACGAACGAAAAGTGGAAAAAACACCATAAAACAACAGCAAATAACTTGAAAACTCAAGGAAAAACGAAAAGAGGCTTGAAATGAGCTTAAAACACTCAAAAGAACATGAAAGGGCTAAAAACACCACAACAAATCAATTTTGACATACTAGATTTTGTATAGACATACAAGATTTAACATAGACGTATTAGTTTTTGTATAGGTGTACCACTTTTTTCATATGCGTGCTAGATTTTTTTAAAGGGGTACTAGATTTTTTTAAGGCATATTAGTATTCATCAATTTGCTTAAACGGACTAGTTCTTCAATTTGCATAGACATACTAATTTTTATTTAGACGTACTACTTTTTTCAATTTACATGGACATACGATTTTTACAATCACGTAAATCCCTCTCCAATAATATAATCCATTCTTCACGAATCTAAGCAATCACAAAACAGAACACACAAAATTTAAAATCATATTCAAAATCAATAACCAGTCAAAAAGAAAAAGCCCCAAATTAAACACATAATCGCTAAATCAAGCAATTAGGGTTTCAATTTCATCTTGATTCGACGACATCGATGGCTATCCACTTCGCATCCTCAGCATCCTAAGAGCTCTACAAGCCTCTCGATTGATTCTCATCATTCCTCGATCCCCGTCGTCATCGCCTATCCACTTCGCAGACGATATCATCCCCGTGGCTTCGATCTAGGGCGGTGATTGGATGTGTTGTAGTGGCACGGATTACGTTAGCGGGGCTTTGACATCTTTTGGGAAATTCGCTGACGTCGATGTTGAATGTGGAGGGATAATATGAACATTTTTAATAAATTTAGATTTCATAAAATTAAAATTAATTGATAATACCTATTTAAAATAAAATAATTTAAGTGATACTTATGAAAATTATCCATGAAATAATTGGAGAAAGAAGAGAGAAAGGCCTGGAAAGGGGTGTGCGTTGAGAGCAAATCGGACCAGATTTTGAAAGGAGTAGTCACTGGGAGTGCGAAAAGTAATTTTCTTTCTTCAACCGTCACTTGTCTTTCCCCATTCTCCGATCACCTTTGCCGGCCGCCACCGACCATCCCCGGCGATAACCAACTAACAAACTCTCACATCCCCCGCCGCAACGGTAACCTTATCCTTCATCATTCTCTCTCTCTCTCTCTCTCTTCGTGTCTTTCGAGCTCTCAAAACCCTATTCTTGAATCAACGGCGAAGAGCAACTAACATTCCATCCTCGACACTATTGATGCCTGTTGATCGTGATTTTCTGCGAGTTTTGAGGATGAAACTGTTGGGTTTTGTGAGAAAAGAGGAGAAACGCATGATCTAAGTGCCCTTTTCTTGGATTTCGATAATGTGGTGGAACCAGAAACTCAAGGTTGTTGTGGAAGGATTGGGAGTGTTATTCGTGTGTTGATATGCACGGTTTGTTACGCGAATGATGCCCTTTGGAGCTTGAAGCGTGGATAATCTTATGGTCTGAGTATCGCCGTATCGGGATATGAACTCGCAACTTCTTGTTGCGCTTGTTGTGATACGTTTTGAGGAATTAATTATGACGTTGGTTTTATGTTAGTAGATGGAATCGGCGAAGTCTACATGCTTTGATTCTGTTTTGGGGCATTGGATGTTGGGTAGTATCTTTTTGTTCTATTGATTTAAAGAGTATGGAGAAGTTACAGGATAGGGTAGGATAAGGAGAGTTCATTATCGTAGGTTCTTAGGTAGAGAGAAATGCTGTCGGGTTCTTTTGGTGGGTTTGAGTGGAATGAAGCATCATTTGATTTCTTGAGTTCATTCCCTTACATTGTACTTGATTGTGATACGATGCTTAAGTTGAGGCGTGTTGATCTTTTTCTGTCGAAAGGTCATTTGCTGTTCCAGTATCTCATGCTCTAATTATTTGCGCTGTACTATTGGTTTTTTTTAGTAAATTTTTATGTGTATGGTGGGGAAACTCAATTTGATTCTTTTATTTTAGTTGTGTTCGTTGGGCACTCTTCTGGATCGTGGTGCGTCAACTTGCAGTTGAAGCCATGGTACTTTCAGTTCTTACTTGTTCTGTAATGCAGCTAAATTGTCGATTATTCACTATGTGGTCATTGTTTTGTGTAAATTCTTTAGGTGTAGACAACTATATATATATATGTATATATCTGGTACCGCCCTGGATTGTGCTTGTCAAGAGTTGAAACTGTGATCAGGACGGTGTTTAAAGGAATATCTTATTAAATGGAATACAGGGCCAAGCTTGTTGAATGATCTAGATATGTTACGGTTGTGGAACTTGTTGATCAGCTGAAGTATGACCGTTTGATCCAATTTATGTTTATA
The DNA here is from genome assembly GCA_035668315.1 of Drosera spatulata. Lineage (NCBI taxonomy): Eukaryota > Viridiplantae > Streptophyta > Magnoliopsida > Caryophyllales > Droseraceae > Drosera > Drosera spatulata. The sequence continues at coordinate 8,785 of JAOVYX010000818.1, forward strand.
TCATCTCTCATCTTGCTTTTAGATTCCCTGTAAAGTTTCTTGGTTGCATTTCATGTTAGGTCTTTCTGCTTCCACCTTTTCTGATGTGCAAGATTCTAATATTGATTTTATGTCGTCGATATGATACGGAATGTATTTTATGTTATCGAGACTTAAGACTTATGGAGCATAATTATTTTAAGCTAAGTCACATCAACTTCAGAGATGACGCTGTTGCTCATAAGTAGATTATTTTGTGCATGATCTCTTTAGTTTCGTGCTGAAACTAAAATGCAGGTTGTATTTTCGTAACTGGAGGCAGTCATTTTCTTTATTGCTGATTTGTGCAGGCTGCATGAAGGAAAGTGATAAATTTGGAATAACGAAAGAGGATATGAACAAATTAGTCATGAATTTTCTTCTTATGGTGGGATATGTCGATGCTGCAGAGAAGTTCTACATGGAAGCTGGAACTGAACGTATCCTTTATTTTCTTGTCCGGTTTTTTTATAATGTAATAATTTGATTCCATAACATCACTCTCCATTATCTCATTATTTTGGCACTCATCTCTCGATTTAGACGAACACCCCTGATACAAATCTTACCTTTTATCTGTCTTGATTATAGTATTGTTCTAACCAGTTATACCTTTGTTCATCAAAGTTTCTTGAAGGAGTTGGAGAGAACTGTTTCGCTGCTTTTATTTGAGAATGTCGCAGACAAACCACATCTTCGTGAGCTCTTGCACATATCACGCTGTTCGAATATTGCAAACGAGCTCAATGCAGCCATCCTTACTCGTCAGGGCCTTTCAAAAGGTTAGCTTAAAACTGACTTTTTCTTCTTATTTGTCAAGGTTCAGGCCTCCTTTTTGTCTGTTGAGAGAGGTTGTTGAAAAAATAAAAGGCAGTGAGAGTGGATGATCCGGATGTTGGCGTGGGTAGCAGCAGTATTGAAGCATTGTTGCTGAACGTGGCTTATGCGAGACTTTTTGTCTGTCAGTGTGAGAACTCCGAGTTACTATCCTTCGATGCTCCTACGAGTTAACTTCTTTTAGTTCATAGATTACCTTGCAAAGCTCAACCCGGAATGTAGCTGTATACTCTGTTTGAACCTTTCGTCAGCAGGTGACGGCCAAATGATTGAAGTTGGTGCATTTACAACTGAAGCGGATTTTCCCTTGGATTAGCATGGTTTTGAATATTTTGCTATTGTGTTCTTCCACAGATGCGAAGCTTCTTACTTTGATGAAGATGTTTATATTCTCTCAGTTACAACTCTGGCCCCTAGCCATATACCCTGCGATACACAGGCCGACATATGATCATGAAGACCTGTACGCTTGTTTACAGGAAGTATGTACATTCTTTCTCTCCCACCTTATACGTAGGCTTCAGCTGGTCATTTGATTGCGGAATGAAACCTTATATACATATTTCAACCTTCTAAGTTGATTCGCTTCTCGTTCTGTTTTCTAACTTGCGCTTTCAAATTCCCTTTTTCTTTTTTCATCCTGGAACTTACTTCTTATTGGATCATGCAAAGGTAGGCACTCTGATCGCGTACCAGATAAGATGGCAACTATCTGAGGATACGCAAACGAGTAACAGGAAGTGGACTGGGACGGTCGTGACATCTCCTGATGCATACATACATACACACATAGATGTAACTGGTAGACTACATGCCTTAAATTTTCAGCTGCTACACTTTTGACTTGAAGATCATTCAAATGTAAACATAATGGTAGAAGAAATCTTCACATTGACAGAGGCAAAGTGGAGAGTCCTTTTTTGGGTATTGAATGTGCCTGTCTCTGACTCACTGCTCTCTTCTCAGAACACGAAGACATTGAGGCTGGATCTATAAAAACTTGAGTCAACACAACCCCCACCGCGGAAATAACGTCTATCCAATTACGAATGATTATCTACAATCGTTATTTTTCGGATGTATATGAGCTAAAAAAGCTCTCAGAAAGTTGAGTTAGTAAGACACAGTTTTCCGGAAACATAAACTAGTTTGTGAAGTTTATGTTCGAGATTAATATATTGGATCTATGCAGTTGTTGAGTGCGTTGGAACATCACGTATGTGAGAATTTGTTAACACAAAGCTCAATTGATCGAATCCAAAAACAAATTTTCAATACCCAGAAACAATTGTGAGCAATATAGAGAAGATTTGACGGTTGAGAGGCTCAATCATAAACTCATATAGAGGAGTTTATCTTTGAGTTTCTCCAAATTTGATGGTAAAATCAACAAACCATTACAGCCAATTTTGTGATCTCAATTTCTAAAATAGGAGATTTGCAGGTATGAGAGTCTTCAAAACCGTCCCCGTTGTGGATGCTCTTACAAGTTGAGCTTGAATCGAACTCGAGTGGAACTCAATAATTTGTGGGATTCAAAAATCGAGTATTATTCGAATAATTTTTTTTATTTTTGAATCAAATTGAGTTGAATTTTTATTGAGTGAAACTCGAATTACTCGTGAGTAGTTTAGTCCCTGTACCGTAGTAGAATGTTTGTTAGACAGAAAAAGCATATAATCTTTACAGGATGAGGACCACGGGCGGAAAGTGCTTATAGCAATAGATGCAGACAGTTGTGGCCAATAGAATATGAAGATACTATCTTAGAGCAACTCTATCTCAATGTTATTTATCGTGTCATTCTCATATTTGACAATATCTATCTACGATAATGTCATTTTGTTTGTCAAACTATATCTAATTCAATTTTATATTTATTAGATCTTTATATGTGAATATATAATTTTCGATTATATTTTTTGTGATATATTTCATTATATTGTATTTTTTCTATTAATAACAAATACTCGCTCCGTGTCATTCAAATTGCAACATTAGTTTATGCCAGCGATAAAGTTATTCATATTACGAATCATCCACGGGATGATCAAACATCGTTTTACGTAAAATTATCGTGAAACATTAATGATAGTTTAAGTTATATACTACAATCCTGGGACAATGACATAATTTTCTTACGTCGTTAAAACTAATAACGAAACTTTTGAAAATACGTATTGAATATTACAGTGATATTGTAATGTTGCAATTTGAATGGGATAGAGGGAGTAATTGATTTTAGATTAAATAGTTATATTGTGTTTTATAAACTTTTATTTATCGATTATTCATGCATTGTTCAATTATAAGAAACTTCTAGTATTGGATAATACATAAATCCATCAACATTACTGTAATATGAGATAATGAAATACAAAAACTTAATTTCTTTAATGCGATTATTCATGTCATAATCGATCAAAGAAAAGCTCGATCAAATAAAAAATGTGTAATATTGTTACTCCAAGGTTTCACATGGTTACTTAATTATTCATATGTTTAATAATGAAATTTTTTTATATATCTTGATAATGAAGTTTTTAATGATGTTAATTAATTTATTGTGAAATCTACCAATGAAAAGTTCATATATAAATAATTATTAATAAAAAAAATGGACATGTGGATAACCAACTAAAAAATTCTTATAATTGTATTATATATTTCAAAAAATGATTGCCTTTGTTATTTCACCAACTTTTTTTCTGCACACATTCATTCACTTCCTACGTGACAACCCAAATGACATCATGGTTGTAAAAGTACGCTATTTTCACTCAAAGTTTGTTATTTGAATTGCCAAAATAAAATAAATAAGGCAACTCAAACGATAATCGATAAATGGTACTGGTGATTCAAACTCTACGAAACTTAATTTATCACTCTTTAAGATAGGAAGTTTGACTCTTATGGATGCAGACGACGAGCGAAAAGTTTTGACTTCTTCCTACTCGAATTCAGAAATAGATGTTCAAAGAATAGCAAGAAGAGGACTGAAGTGAATCATCGTAGCAATAGTAACCTGAACTTTGATGTCACTGCAATTTGAAAATTAAAAATAATAATAACAATAATAATACTAATAAGTCAGAAGAGCACAAGTCTCATACACAACAAAAGTTCCTGAACTTTGTTTTCTTCAATCAAGCTTTAACCCAAAGAACATAAACCAAGGTAGAATTAGCACTAGAAAGAACATAATCGTGAATCTTCATCTGCTGAAATGCTCTCCCATTTGCGGCTTCTTTTCCATCTCCATCATCAAAATTCAGTGCATAACTTGACGGATCATACTTGAATGTTGACTGCTGTTTTGCTCCACCTTTTTTCACTGCTTTCTTCACTGCTGCTCTCACTCTCCAAAACATACTCCTGCATTGCCTCTTCCTGTATGTGTTCAGCCATGCAAACCCATTCACCAAACCCATCTTCACATCTCAATTTCCCCAAATCTCAAGGCAAAACCCTAATTTTTGAACACTTTCCTCAAAGAGGGTATCTGAATCTGAACTCTGATGGATTTGAAATTGAGCAGAAACCACCCCAGATTCCACAAAAGATGAAATGGGTAGTGATTATTTTTGGGATTTGAGGGCCTGAGAGAAAGATGTGCAAGACTTT
>JAOVYX010000819.1:0-13263 GCA_035668315.1 Drosera spatulata
TACGATCATCACCTGTTCCTCTTCCTTGAACATGTGTTGGCTAATAGACGTTTGGAGAGCTCCAGTGCGAGAAGCTAACTCCCTCCTATAGCTTTCTTCGGTTTGCATATTCGAATTCAGTAGCTCAAATAATTGGTCGAAAAGAACACCTTCGCCTTCATGCTCAAGAGAGTAGGTCCGTGCCACATTCTTCACACGTATATCCAAGGCCGGAAAAATGACCTTTAATTCATAGTAGATCACAGAGTTTCAACAGAAGCCAAACTTCCAAAATAGAGAAGTGAATAGCAAATCAGAGAAGCATATTCTTCTAGAGCATTCCATCTCATAAAGTAATGAACCAAGATTAACACATCAAAAATACGAAGTAATCTGATGAAGTTGAACAGGAAAACCTGAATATACCAAGAATCTGATAACTGATAAGGAATGCGATCGACCAATAGTATCATCCATGGATTCTCAAACAGACAAAAGCACATAATATGTTTGTACACACCGAAAACTTGACACGTGCAACGAAAATTCCTAAGCAGAAAATGAGAATCCGAATCCAGGTCTTCATAGAAGGCAAACTCTTTACATCACATATTTACTGTTCTCCTCGTCACTCTTCTGAACTTTTCAGAGACATTTTACTTGTGGCGATTAATCTATTCCTCATATTTTTCCCTTTCAGGCACAATTCAACCACTGAATCATAAAGAGGAGCAAATCTCATCCTCACACATAGAAACTACATCAAATTTTAACAAAACAAACAACAAAATATACTCACCACACAATCAAAATATTCATCAATTACAAAAAGGAAAGCGGAATTCTACAAATCGAAATGCAAATTCACAAGCAAACCTCGTCCTCGGCATGACAGTGATGCTTATAAATAGCTCTAAGAAACCGATACCGCTCCAGCAACGGCTGAATCTCGCTCTGTCTATGAGTCGCGAACGCGACGGCCGATCTATGCAAGCAATCGAGCTCAATCCGAATCGCCTTGTGGAAAAACAAGAAGATCAGAATCGGAGAATTCGACACAGAATTGACCACACAACTCTTCGGCGTCGCCGATGACGACGCCGTACCGGAATCCACCACGCCGTTCACCATCACCGCCACTCCTCCTCCTCCGCCACCGTCTCTCCCCGCCATTGGTGTCGCCATTGACCTAATCGGAACTTTCCTTCACCGAACTCAACGAAACTAAACCCTAGAATCCGCAAATCCGAAGACAAAATGAAGAAATCCAATGAATTTGACTTCGCCGTTGCCGTCGTCGCCGCAGTTTCTCTCTCTAGTTCTTGTTCTTGTTCTTGTTCGTCGTCGAGTGCTATGAGTTTGGAATGTGATGGTAATTAATTTTTCTAATCGTTAGAGGGTAAAAATGGAATAAAAAAATATGTGTGTGGGTGGGGATTTATAGTTGGGCCACGTGGCAGGGGTGTGTGACGATGGGATCGGAGAAAGATGGTCACACGCATGGCACGAGCGAGCTCGCGGAATCGTAGTTTCTTGAAGTTGGTGTGCGTGGATACTGTGGTCGACGTTGTGTTTGACATGTGGAAGATGAGTGGTGTGTACATGACAGCGAGTGGTTGTGAGTTATCCGGCCATGTAGATAAAGAGATTTCCACGTCAGAGGAAATGGCTGACTAGGCTTATGAGGAGATCAACGAGCAGATTTCCATGTCAGTGGAGTATAGTTTTAGTCCTTCCACCGAATTATATATATCAAAATTTGATTTTTATTGTGATTATCAAATTTTATTTTTTGAAAAAATTATCATAAAATAATTATATATTTCAATTTGATATTTATGACATAATTTTCTTATTTCATTGAGATGACAAACGAAACTTCGCAAAATAAATATTAAATAATTAAAAATATTATATTTAATATAGGATGGGGGAATATATCTCTATAGTTCTAACTCACAATCAATAAACAATGAATTAGGTAATCGTAGATTTATATATATATATATTATTATTATTTTCGTTCTATATGCCGTGGGTTAACGAACATAAAATTGAACCGCTCTATGAGCACTTCGGATTTGAGCAGCAAGCTAATTCTTTGATCAATTTTTGGAATGCATAGTGAAAGAAAGAAACTGAAACATAGAATAGGTTACCAAGATGCATGATTGTGTCATTATCAGTTTAAACAACCAAAATTGAGGAGTGGATGACTCGGTGCCCTTTATCGGTTTATCCTTTTATAGCTTTACCTAATAAATTGTTCCCTCTGTGCGCGAAATCATGTGTGTTTGTGCACTTTAAATTTTTTATATTCTGATATGAGCAAGTTGATATGGAACATATATGACATGATGTGATGAGACGAACAAAGGTTGTATCATACTAATATATCATGGACATGATGCCGGGAAAAAGAAAAAAGGAGGTGTGGATTTATGACTAGACGATGCATTGTGTTAGTGTAACTCTCGAACAGTTGAATGATGATAATCAAATATCGATGTTCTTGAGATGAAGCTAACAAAATTATTTTTTTTCTTGATGAAATATCCCACGAGACTTAAATACTCGAATATTGCTCTAGCATAAACACAAACTTTTATACCGTACGTCGTAGTGCATTTCTTGTGTTGTTCGATGCTAAGTGTAATGGGAAATTTGATTATGGTTTTTGAGATGGATACCAAGTATTACCAAAAAATTAAGGTTGAACACTTATGATGGATGTCACTGTCTAAAGTTACAATTCATATTTCCAGAATTATCCTCATGATAGCACAGCAAGCTGGCACTTTCTCCAAATGTGCTTGGGTGGATAAAGATTAGGTGAAGAAGCAGGCAAAATTTAAGTTTGCTTTTAAATTTCTTTTACTACCAGTCAAGTAAGATGACATCTCTCCAAACTAATCAACAGTACTGACTTTGGTTATGTTGTGGTCAAAGCTTCTGGGATAGTTTAAACTTTAAATCTTACTGTATAAGAGCATCCATTTGGAGAGTCTGAACTCGGCAAATCTGCTATTATTTCGTATAATATAATTATTTATTTTTTAATCGAGTCGAATATAGTAAAAAAAAATAACTCTCCCATTGAATAACGAAACATGTTTAAGGGAAAACAAACTCCCAATTATCGGACCAACGGATGTTGACTATCTATACATTTTTTGAAGGACTACAGAGTTCTTGAAACACCTGTATTGCTGTTCATGCTACAATATTGCTTATGACACCTTTCTACCTCTCCAAACCCATAACATAATTTGACCTAGTAGTTTTGAATACTATGCAAGGCTAGTAAAGTTACTAGAGCAGTGTACACAGTTGAAACAAAAGGCACCCATCCGGATAGAGAACAAGGGGGATGCGATTAATGCATCTAAACAAGCGACGACTCATTCACAGGCTTTTAAAACAAATTTCAAATAAATATGGCTAAATTCAAAATATAAATGATTACTATCAGGGTAATTTTTGAAATCATATAAAAGGGAGTATTAGATGCATCCCTAGAATATATATTTTTATAATTTTTGAAATTTGATTGATGGAAAAAAATTACTCATAATTAATATAAAAAAAAATTTTGATTTTAAAAAACGATCAAAAAATAAAATAATATACCGTGTATATCATCACGTGATTGGAGTTTACTTGACTTCATTAATTACACCTCCGTTTTTCCATTCAAATAACCACGTCATAGACACCTTATGAGAGTACACAGTGTACAGAATTGAGAACCCCTAAAATCATCCATATGGATACACTAAACATTCGTGGAAACCACGTCGTATTCTAAGACCCAAGAGTCTAATTTGAAAGGATATACCGTATTCTAAGACCCCTCAGTTATCATCATAAAACCCTAGAAACGATGATGAATTTTGCGTCATCATCAAAACTCTTCGACGGGCGACTTCGATTCTCGCATCAATGGCGTTCCATGGAACTTCCCATCGGCTCATTTCAAGCCATTGTCTCTTCAATGCCGGAAAGTATCCGAAATCGAACCTGATTGTTGCTGAATCGTCTATTGCATTATTGATTTGGGGATGTTTGATCTCATCTTAACCCACACAAGGTGCATTTGGAGCAGAGTTTTCGAGTATTTGTTTATATGAAACATTGAGATGAGTTGAATCTGATATGAGGCGAATGATGTTTTAGGTTTGAGCAGATCGTCATGCATTGCGACATTGTTCTCTTTCTTATTAAGTCATTCAGGTACTCTTATTTTATAATTCACTTCATTTTTGTATTCCGATTTCATGTTTCAGTTCAGTTTGTGCTCAATGATACATGCTCTTTGTTCCCTTGCAATTCCTTGATTAACATCGGATATTCGACGGTTTCAATGAATGATTAGAAATGTGATTCCCTTGTGGAGTGAGAATAGCAGTTTCGGTCGTGGATTTATAGTGTTTAAGTTTCAATGTGACATTTTGAACATTAGGTTGAACATGGGTTTTCCAAAGGGAAAATAGGCATTAAGCAAGAAAGGGTTGTGTCCTATTTGTTATGGCAATTGAATACCTAGGCCTTTGGGTGAAAGATGTGTCCAATTCATATGAATATGTTACTCAGGTTCAGTATGGGTGTTGGACTTGCCCCCGAATCCCTGCAATATCCGCTTTGCTGATACCATTCAAGGCATATAGCAATATTGCTTTGCCTTTGAGATTTCATTTTCTTCGAAGGCGTTGAACCATATTCATGATGTGGCTTTTACATCATGAAAGTGCTAGTAGATTTGAAGTGAAGGAAAGGCTGCAGGTAGGCGGTTTCTAACCTAAGGTCACGTCTAAAAGTGTTTAGAAACATATTCTAGGGTAAAGGATGGGTCTTAGGGTTTGATAAGGTTAGCTGGTTATAGGAATGGATCTTAGTCCTCCCTTTTAGGGCAAGGGTTCATATGTCTTCCTATTCTGAACCCTTATCGATAGGGTGATGGGTTCAGGTGTTTCTGATAGCAAAAGGGACGCAAGCGCAGACTAAAGGCCCTCCACGACCTTCCTTTTTAGATTAATAATCCTTTATTTTATGGATAAAGTGTTCTTCCATCATATGAGAGAGGGCTTGTGCTTCTGTCTTTTCTCGGATTCGACTGGAAATGAGGATAAGGGAGCACTTGTAACTGTCACTAGTTGTCTTCTCTCTATCTTGTTACTGGTTTTTGGTCACTCAACTAATCGACTTGAAAAGTCTTTATTGCATAACCTCTGGTCTCAACACCCGGGTCAGCCTATTTTATAGCCTGGTCATATCTTATTGAGATCCGGATTTTTTCAAGAAAAGGTCCCATCCTTCAATATCATGATTGGGTCTAAAGGCCAGATTACCAAGCAATCCTGGCGACTAGACCGACCTTAAGCTTCTTTGGTTGTTTCCTTTTTTATTCCAGTTTCCATAGCCTCAATCTACTTCCTATTGAATGCTTTTGCCATCATTTCCTTCCCGAAGTCTACTTGAGGACTTTCTCTTATTTCAGCCCATATTTCCATTGTTTGAGTAATGAAAGAAATCAAATTCTCATCCCTACCGGCTTTGAGAACTTCTGCTGTTAGGTTAGAGTCATGCAGCACGGTAGTCTTTATGTCTTTTGGAGGTTTCTCCCTGAACTTTTGCCCCTTCTCCACTATTAGAGGATTGGAGGTGCCTTAGGAACTTGTAGCAGATCTTCAAAGTCCTTTGGAGTAATTTTGATCGTGTCTCGTCTCCTTTTCTGATTTTGTGTGAGATGCTTTGGAAGTCTTCTACAATAAAGTGTCGTACTTCATCCTCATAGATCCTGCTCGTAGTCTCACACAAGTACTTGAGACCAATGTCCTGGATGAGTTCTGCAATCTAGAACTATCCCAGTCTATTCTCAGAGGAAGTGTAATGTCTGTTGATGTATTGGCCATGTTCGAAATCGATTTGATTGAAGAAATTGAAAGTTTGTATGAAAAAGAATGAGAATTAGAGAATTAAGATTTGTAATAGAGAGAGTTTGAGAGTGTGAGTGTTGAGAGAGAGAGAGAAAGAAGGTTAAAGAGTCTTTATGTCACGGGCTTTTCTCTAGACCGTGCGGCACTTAGCAAACTTTGCCTCGAGTGTGCTAAGTCAGCCTTACTCTCATACTCACTCAAGTGTTTGGAACTTGTAAGGAAGCTTGGAATACTCTTGGCTTTGGAAGCTTGAATGCTTGTATTGCTTGGAAGATTTCGTTATGAGATTTCGTGATGGCTTACAAATGATGAGGACAAGCCTATTTATAGGCCTTGTCAAGAATTCTAGAGAATTCTATACAACTCCTACTCTTCCTAGAACTTCCTAGAAAACCCTAGAGAAGTTTAGTATTTACAAGAGGATTCTACACTACTCTAGATAAGTGTAGAATGTACAAGATAACTCTAGAGAAACCTAGAGTTTACAAGAGCTCTCTCCATGACTCTAGAGAATTCTAGAGTCCTCTTGCCAAGCCTTATAAATGCATGACCAAGGGGTTCTCCTTGTGCGAAAATCTTTGTGCGTGACATTTAGGTCTCTAAGCATTTGGGCATTTATAGATTTCAAAAGTTACAGTTTTAAATCTTCAAAAAGTAATCGTTGCCTATCACTTCATGAAAACAGTCACTTTTCTGACCGTTACAAAATTCATAACACAGAAAACTATAACGTTTGTTTGTTTCTAAAAATAGAAATGTAGTAAGGGGTTCGTGGCTTGCACTGGATATGAAAGTTAATCAATCTCCTGATTGAGCACATTGGAGCACTCTTATCAATATGTAAAACATCCTCTTATCAATTGTTGATCCAAAAATTTCTTGCAGGATTAAAGAGCTGGAACCCTGAGATACATATTTCATGCAGCTTCACAGCGAGGATTTGATTTGTACGGGACGTCCTGCACAATATGATGATATATTGAGGTACTGATGTCTTCTCCCTGCATTTGAAGTTTTGAGGATAATTTCTCATAGTCTGTGAAGCTAAATTGAGGAAGATTATCCCACCATGTCTCTTCCCAAAAGGCCATGCTACACAATGTGTACTGCTTGGCTATTTTTAAGCTTGGGCCTGGGTTGAGCTCAATTAGGTGAATCCATGGGTTTCATAGGTCGAACATTGCCCAATACCCTTTTACTTTTGTGATATGGCACAAAAGTTATCTAATGTTGTTGGTGCCTTGACGGTTCCTTTTGTTTCACTCTTTGGCCTTTGCTAGGAAGCTTCATCCACTGATCCAACTATCAAGGGCTTTCCCAGGCTCATTACATCCATGGAATTGGGATGTTCCATATCAAATTTATGACTGAACCAATCGTAGTTTTACAATAACAATTCAAGTAACCCCATTATGGACATGGTCTGAAGAGGTGAGATGTCTATAATCTTACTTTTGTCGCGAACACTAGAGAAACTTTGGTCTGAAATGTTTTCCCTCATGTAGTACCTAGCATTTTGCTTGATGCTCGATACAGGCCAAGAGATGACCCTTTTCCACCTTAACAATCTGAGTCAGAAACCATAGTCATTCTATTTTTTTTCATCTTTTCTTTTTGTTTGCATGATTTTCCACATTGTTAATGCCTTCTTCTTAAGCTTTGATTTTGACAAGAAATTGTCGGCGAATTCAAGTTTGAAGATTCTCCACTTTTTGGACACGCAACTAGCTTATCTCGTATCTAAGCAGGTTTATCTTTGTTGAATGATATCATGAATGGCATCAGTTTTTATTTTTTGTTTTTTTTCAATGCTATATCGTTTTTAACCTAGCAAAGTTTATGATTCTTATTTTTGGTGGCAACTGAAAGTTGTACGCATCTACATTTTCTTTTCTTTTCTTTCCCAAGGCATAGAAATGGGTTTCTGTGAAATTTCAACATCAATCTCAATCTAACCATAATCTCTTGAAAAAGAAGCAAAGTTGAACATAGAATTCCATGTGCAGTTAACATGACTTGTTACTCGATCGGGGCCTTTCCTATGTAGCCTTTGTTTCTAATTTACTTAATCCAATGTAAGATAATATTCTGTCATTTTTAGGAAAGCAATCAAAGTCAACTTTGCTTAACCAAATCTAAGTCATGAATCACTCCAAAATTTACTATATGAAGTATGAAATCATACAATCCAGTAGAATAATTAGAGTAGAATCTCTGGTGTCATGCACATAGAAGAATACTATCCAAGGCGTAAAATCAACTACGTTAAAGATTAAAATATACATGTAGCCTGTGGAATACACGGTTTTGAATGACTTATCATCCATGCAACTGGTTGTTGAATGTTGGATAAATGTTTCTTTCAAAATTGTCCATTATTAATACACATTATGCATCCTCCCCTTTCCCATCAAAATTCTCTGAGAATCCATATATTATTACTGTGTATGTTTCAGCACCAAACAATGCCATTTTCCTTTTTCCATGAAACCAAGAAACAATAAAACATCATCAAAATCAAAATCAGTTTAACTCTAGCGACACTGAAGTTCCTCAATACAGCAACTTTCATGAAATCCCTTAAGCTTCTCTTCTATTTTCTCATTTTTTTCCTAGGCTTCACTTTGGGCATCATCATTGATTTTTCTTCTAAAAAGTACTCACTTCCCATTCCTCAGGTTGTTTCAATCTCTCTCTCCGCTGCCACCACCACCAACGCAGTTGCCGCCACATTATCAACACCACTGGACGTCCCACCATTTTCGCCGCCTATGCTTTTGGCTGGGCGGCCGGTTGCCACCATTGATGATGAGGAGTTGATATGGAGAGCTTCCATGGTTCCAAAGATAAGTGAGCACCCTTTCGTAAGAGTTCCTAAGGTTGCTTTTATGTTCTTGACAAAAGGGCATCTTCCTTTGGCTCCTTTGTGGGAAAGGTTCTTCAAGGGGCACGATGGTCTTTACAACATATACGTGCACGCCGATCCTTCCTCTGATGTCCAAGAGCCGGAATCCGGCGTATTTGCCGGCCGGAGGATTCCTAGTAAGGTGGCTCTTTGACTTTTTCACGGTCTTATTTGATCATGCTTTCTAGTCCCTTTTGTTTAATTGTTTGTTTGTTTTTTGTCACATAGGATAAGATTGTGTTACAGTTATACTAATAGACGTTTATTGTTATTAGAAAAAAATATATACGTCTATTGTTGGTATGGTCGCACTCGTGGATATATAGACCTCTGAGTTCCCTTCTATGAAGGGTGAGCACAGTATGAAAAGCTGATGAAAGGGTGACTTTCACATTGATGTCATTATATGTATTCAGCAACATCACAGGAAAAGCAAATGTTGTGATCATCAATTTAATTTCTACAACAGCTTCTCATGCTCCACCTCCGCATTGCATTTTTCACATGTTCTGAATTTTGTGCATCTGAATTCACATGTTGACAATGCATTCTTGTAGGAAGTAGAATGGGGAAGTTTCAACATGGTCGAGGCTGAGCTTCGTCTATTAGCCAATGCGCTCCTGGACATGTCTAACCAGTGGTTCGTGCTCCTCTCAGAATCATGCATTCCGCTTCACAGCTTTCCGGTTATCTATACTCATCTCATCAACTCCACCCATAGTCACATTGAGGTTTATGACCAACCGACTCGTGTAGCACGTGGGCGTTACAAGCACCGGATGAACCCCAACATCACGATCAAGCAATGGAGGAAAGGATCACAATGGTTTGAGATGGACCGTAACCTTGCCATTGATATCATCTCAGAGAGAGACTACTTCGTCTTGTTCAAAAAGAGCTGCAACATGTCGTCGTGCTATGCTGACGAGCATTATTTTCCGACATTGGTTAACATGAAGTTTGGCAGGAGGAATTCAAACCGCAGCTTGACATGGGTGGACTGGTCGAAGGGCGGAAGCCACCCGGCAAGATATGCAAGCAGAGATGTGAGTATCGAGTTCTTGTGGAGTTTGAGGAATGGAACGACATGCGAGTATAATGGGAAGAATAGCAGGATTTGCTTCTTGTTTGCTAGGAAGTTCTTGCCTGACGCACTGGATAGATTATTGAGGTTCTCTTGGAAGGTTATGCGTTTTTGAGAACTTCTCCCTCGATTCGTTTATTCTGTCCAACATCTATACGACATAGATCCTGTAAAGTAGTTGCGAAAAGCTATAACGACTCAGATGCATTTTTCATACATAACTACAGTCCGTTCTCGCTTGGAGGACAGACACTTATTGTTGTATCTTACGATCACATAGTGACAGTCATATTTGGTCAGTGGATACAGTCTGATGCATGCAACATCTTTACATCTATGAGGATGAACAATATGAATCATCAGGCCACTTTGCTCAAATATGACATGTTAAGGCCAAGATTCAGGCCACCAATTTGTAGCGGGCATAACCAGGCCTCCAATTTTCTAACTCTCAGATTAACCGAGACATGAGTTCGTTTTCACACCAAGTAAACCTAGCTACTCAAAAACTCATGGATGACCAATTGCCTAACCCTATCCCTATCCGTTTTATCAAATAAATACAGGGAAAGCAAGAAAATGAAACTAATAGCATGAGAATAACTCTGCAGTGACTATTGGCTAACACCACATGTATCCTCGGAGACAGAAGGTGAGTCGGAGTCGAAAGTCGTGTTATCGTGTGATGGGGAAACCTCGGCACCACGGATCTCGTCGATCAGTTTAACGACTGGGCTCATCTTGGGCCGTTGATCAGGAGAAGGGGCTGCACAAGCCATGGCTATCTGAAGAAGGCCAACCATCTCTTCCTCAATGTCTTTGTATCGCATGAGCTCCAGATCAAAAACCTCAGCAGTCCATTCTTCCCTGACCACTGACTGCACCCACCTAGGCAAATCGATCACCCCGCTTACTGCGACTCCATATGGACCGCCCCCATCCAACGACGACGGGCATTTCCCTGTTAGTCAGATACAAAAAATGGATTCATACAAGAACAACATCTTGCATCACTTTGATCACAGATCGCACTCATCAGATATAGCTATAGATCATTAAACATGCCTGTTAGGAGCTCCAGCAAGAGGACTCCAAATGAATAGACATCAGCACTTTGGGTCAGCTTTCGACCATCCAGTGTCTCGGGGGGACGGTATCCATTGTTTCTAGTGTTCGCCGTTGCAGGCACAAAGGCAGAGAGACCGAAGTCAGAGACACGGGCATTCCCTGCTTTGTCAATTAGGATGTTGGAGGACTTGATGTTGCCATGGATGAGCTTTGGGGATTTAGCAGAGTTGTGCAGGAAGGCAATTCCTCGTGCTGCTCCTGCTGCAATTTTTAGCCGTGTTGTCCAGTCAAGCGGCGTCCTCCCTGGCCCTCTGTTACCTGCAACATGTACGATGATTTTTTACCTATAGCATTACCTTGCAAAATTGAGCTACGAATAACACGAACCATTAAAGGCGACATATAAAGTAGAGGTCATAGAGAAATCTGTTTAAGCTTAACTTATTAGGTGATGTCCAAATCAACCGATTCGCAAGGAAGGCAGGTCGATCTAGTTTGTTAGATAATGAGACACCGTATAAAATCGCATGCGAGGATTCAAGGGGGAAAAATCAGGTCAGGAAATCACGGAAATCACTTTGCAGCGGGGCCACATTGGTCTTCAAGTGATTCTTTTGAGATAAAATGGCAAGACATGCTAAAGATAAAATGTCAAGACATGCTATGAAAAGAACGAAAAGAGAAAGGTGAGTATCACAGAACCCAGAAACCTCCACTATAATAAAGCTCAGAGGAGGATACCAAAGACCAATCATGACTTCATGTTCAAGCAAATGCAGCAACTAACAAGGTCCTACAGTTCTCCATGTTATCCCTAGCTCATCATCAAAATGTAATTAACAAACCTCATGGGAACTACCACGTTGCGGACTAAACCAACAATTTTCCAGGAAAAAAAGATCGAATTTGTTCCTTGGGGATTACCAGCAGGGCAGAAATGCGGGACTTATACCATAGTTCATATCACATGAAACTCATGCATTATGATAACAGAAATGGGATCCAGCATACTGGGAGGAGAAGCAGCAGCACATAAATAGAATCTCAAGCAAAAAAAGTGCAACATAATCACTGTGGAATCAACAAGGTTAGCAGGACTCGTTGCAGGGGAAGAAAAGGTGTAATGCGATGATGTTAGCATGCAAGACATCATATAATCAGCAAGAGAGAAACCTAATCCTGTAATCTATCCAGCATCTCCAAGCATAATAGCATAAAACATCATTTGACACCAGCTTCAGCAATGCTAGGATCTTAAAAGCATCTCCACTGAATCACATTCCGGTCGTGGCAAAAATCATTAACAAACAGGCCGTATGTATTCAACCTTTATTCATTGCTAGTAAAAGGAAAAGGCAGCTCATTTGCTAAAAGCTGGAGCACTAGAATACTCCCAGATCTACAACACATGGACCAGAAGCAGCTCATGACCATACTCCATTCCTTTTTTGCAAATTATTGTGGTAAAGAAACAAATGAGGGATCAATTGGACCCTTTTCAATTTCCAACTGTTTGGAGTTTTTCATGAAATGCCCACTCTTTGCAAGACCACAGCCAACTCCAAATCCCACAGTATCACATGTAATGCATTTTTATTTTTTTTTTGTCCAAAAAGACCAACTTGTAATTTGAGAATCTACCCTGCTTGCTCAAATCAAGAACTGAATCATCCTAAGGGAAGGGTTCAACCCATACAACAATACAAATAACACATTTCTTTTCTGTATACGCGCTAAAGGGACCATAGCGATGTGCATATTTAACCTTTGCATGTACTCAATGCTGCCTACATTGGTCAGTGGTTTATCCATGAACTACAAACAGAACAGTTGTTAGGTTACCAAAGCTCTATGAGCAATCAAATCCTACTTATAAGCACAAACATTGCTGTGAATGGTAACTTCTTGTGTAGTGTAGAGGTTGCTGTGTGATTGAAAAGCTTTGTTGCTGGATAGGATAACTTATGCTGTAGGGGTTGCTAGTTGATCTATCTATGTTAGTTATGAGGGAGGTAGAGACTTCCTTAGATGCACGTGTTCTGCACAAACATTTCTGACGTATGCAAGAGCTCTCTAGCTCAAAAAAGAGCTTGCATAAGCTGCTGTAAAAAAAAAAAAAAAAAAAAAAAAAAAAAACATGTGGATTTTATTTTAGTAGTTCTGTCAAAGAGCTAGGTCCTATGAACACAGAACACCTAAAAGCCTAAAATTTCAGGATTTCAGAGGGGCCTTATGAACACAGAACACCTAAAAGCCTAAAATTCCAGGATTTTCGTGCACATCTAAGCCAC
>JAOVYX010000820.1:0-13262 GCA_035668315.1 Drosera spatulata
ACAAAAGAACAGAAGCTATACAGTGCTTAACGTGTTCCAAAACGAATCCGATGAATATCCTAAGCGTTTGGATCGAAAGACGCGTCAAAATCCTCTCCAGAAACCCTTCTTCCCTTCGCCTTTCGTCCTCTCCGCCGTCTCTGCCATCTCTAAGCGTCCTCTCTGCCAAACTATGCTTCTTTCAACCCTAGGAAGGGTATATATAGACAAGGGGTCGTAACAGAATTGATCGGACGGACGAAACTCAGCATTTTGCATCTGACAGATCGTCACGCCCGCGACGGGGCTTGTCGTGACCGGGACAGGGTAAAAATCCTGGAATTCTGGAAAATATTTCGTCGCGCCCGCGACGCCTGGTGTCGCGCCCGCGACCATGTCCTGCCCGCAACCATGTGTCGTGCCCGCGACAACGACGCTGTGGCTTCCTAAAAGTAAAACTAAAAATAGCGAATGACCTCCAAAAATTCCCAAAACTTATACATAGAATCTAAACACATAAATCTAGCTAATCATGGTGAAATTTTACCGTTAAGACTCTCAAAGCACGTGAAACGGTGATGAAACGTGAAATGCATCTTTTCGAGTTTGTGGATTTCCATTCTCTTGATTCTTCTTCACTTTTTGCTTCAAATTCCATGCCAATCTGTAATAAAACTACAACGCACAGCAATACCAACGTTCCAAGACAAAACGACATTAAAAATATAATTTAGACAATGAAAAAGGAATAAAACAAACGTTTAAAATAAAGAAACGATGTGTGATTTCAGACACATCCAATTCCCCTAAGCTAAACCTTTTCTTGTCCCTAAGCAAAGTCTAGACTCAAAGCAAAGAAATGCAAAATGAAGAAAAACTAGCAAAAACAAAAAAAATCCTACAGCTCGAGCATTAAAGCAATCAGATTGCCTCAAATCAACATCAAACACATATCGAATGAATATAAATCCGTAGTCATCCTTAATCTCTATTCACATCACATCTACCTATTCCTCAAAACATCCCTTTTCATTGTCCTTCACACCAAGCAGATTCTTAAACTGTAGCAAAACAAAACATTTAGAAACTCAAATCAGGAAATTTTCTTTTCACATGTTGTTTCCTTATATAGGATCATTTCCAAAGCCACCAAGGTCACAAAGGAGGTCTAGATTTCCTACTCGACATGCATCTTTTCTTTTTTTTTTTTCAAGCGATATGATAAAAGACTATGCCCCCCTTTTATCCGCAGATGATAATTTTGATTACCGAGGTAAGGAACAAAGCACTTATAACATTACTTCTTCAAAAAAATTTCTCTCTTTTTTTTTTTCTAAGTAGGTCTAGAGCATTCTCCAGTAACCAAAAATAGCGTTAGGGTTACCATGGAAGAACAGGTGTTTATTTATCAAAAGAAATCAAAATTTTCTTCAAAAAATTTTAAAACCCACTCCATTCTCCCTTATAAATGGTCGATAAATGAAAAGATGGCATAAAAAGGGATCATGAAGGTTTTCTTTTATTTCTAAGTGTCTAGTTACAATTCAAGTCGCTACTTAAGCGCTATTTACATATGAAAAAGGTCATCTCAAAGGAATAAACTAGAATGATATTAGCATAGATTCAGAACTTCCTTAGAGATAATATTCAACTGTAAAACCATTCTAGAACGGGGTCCGTATATGGGGAAGCTCAAAACTGACCTAAGTTATGCCAAGGTCGGATCTTTTTATCTAGCTTAGGCCGAGCTCGGACTATGCTTAAAACTAGCCCAAATCAGCTCAGAGCGAGCTGATTCGACGACGTCAAATGTTAGGTCGGGGTCGACCTACAGGGTCCAAGACACACACTAAAAAAGTGAAGGCAAATTACCCAAAAACGCTTCGAAAACAAGACTCCCAATTCAAAGTCTTTAGTTTAATCAGTCAAGGTCGAAATCGAAGACTTAGGGGCTAATGATGGTCAATCTGAAAATAAACCCACAAGCTATGCTGGGATTGAGTGAAAAAGTCGAGGGAACAAGAACGGTGGTCGGCTGACCCAAGCAAGGATCCAGCCGACCTGGTATAGGTCGAGGTCGACGCCGACCACCTTGGTCGACCAGCCTCGGGTCGGCTCCCCACCCTTGATGTTTACAATCCCTACTCATTCAAACGAATGAATTCTCCATAAACGACAAAGCCCATAAAAGGCACAACCCACTAAGGAAAAAGTCTGTTAAATTAGGTAATAATGCTTATAAATAGCGGTGCTACCACACACACTTCGAGGTGATTCTTTCTCTCTCTACATTTACTCCTCCTTAACATATTCATTTCCCTCTTACCTGATTCCGGCAAAAATTGGCTTGACCTTCGGAGCGGGTTTTCGATGTTAAAGCCTCGACATGGGTTAACGGTGTTGGTTGTTTGGTGGTGCACAGGTCTTCCAGCACTTCATCGGCCTCAACAAACTTGAGTCCGTAGGTAGACCGACTTGCCACAGGTCAAACTCCTAACTTGGAATAATTTCCAACTCTAACTATTTTCGGACAATCAGTTATCTTCAAGAAAGGAGATTTGGTATGGGTTCGGTTGAATGCTCCTAGATAGCTTTTAATTGATGTGAGTGTCATAGATATAGATCGAGTCTTGTATTCCACTGATCGAGTTTGTAAATAGAATCGATCTCATGCTTGGATGAGTAGCTAGTTCGAGGTAGAAATAAGGGCTTGTAGCAAGTCTAGAGGTAGGCTTGTGGAGCTGGGTTGTAACCTTAGAGTATGTTCAAGTGTGTGGTTTTTTGTCCTAAAGTTAGGATTGCAAACGAGAGGAAACTGTGCGTACTAAAGGAAATAGTGCAAGAGTTTCAAATATCCTACGAGGGACTGAATTTGTCTTGTGGTTAACAAGTTGTTAACTACAAGGATGCTAGTATAACATGCCGTGTCCATTTACTGATGCTTCGCATGCTTATTTTGACGATTTCTCACAACATCAAGATTCAAACATATTCAAGTAACTAACTGAGATTAATCTGTAAATTTGAATTGGAAAACTTCAAACAGATTCAAACAAATTGAAAACTTCACTTAATTCTATTAAGGTACTAAAATTGACATTCAAGCTTTTCACCTTGGACCAATCCTAATGCCTATTTCGCTGCACAATTTACTTGTTTACGAAAAATTTTCAATACTAAATTCACCCTCCCTCCCCTTGAGTATTCTGACTCACAAAGACTAGTAATTGGTATCAAAACCATCTCTTCTTGGACGTTAACATCGTCCAAAGAAGATCCACAAGATGTGTTCTGAAAGACACAAATTTGGACATTATGCTCATAGGCCTCCACTGTTTGATGGAACATATTATAGCTACTAGAAGCCGATGATGAGACATTACATTATTGATGATGATTTCCAAGTATGGAATATCATACAAGAAAGTTCACTAAAGCTGAAAGTGAAGAATGAGAAATGGGAATTAGTCCTAATGTCTGAAAAGGATTAGGATGAAAGTAAGTGAGTATCGAAAGATAAAGAAGAACGCGAAGGCCATAAAGATGTTAATAGTGGTCTATCACCAAAGAAGTTCAATCGTTTTTCTTCATGTGACATTGCAAGGAAAATACGGGACAAATTACAGGTAAGTTATGAAGGAATAAACCAGGTAAAAACTACTTGCATTGACCAACTCATCCAGATATATGAGCTATTCATAATGGAAGAAGATATATGAGCTATTCATAATGGAAGAAGGTGAATCCATTACTCAAATGAATACTTATTTTTCTAACATTGTCAATCAGTTGAAGTCTTTAGATAAGCCAGTGGACACTGAAGTTCAGATCAAAAAAATTCTAAGGAGTTTACCAAAGTCATGACAATCAAAGCTCATATCTATTCAAGAGGCAAAGCATCTGTCCAAGATGACTGTGGATGAGCTCTTTGGGTCACTTATGACTCATGAAACTTACTTGATAGAAATCAATGGTGAATCCAATTAGAAGAAGAAGGACTTGGCTTTGAAGGCACCCTCACCAGACACAAATAATAAAGATGATGATGCATTAGTAAATGATGACGATGATCTTGTGCTTCTCACGAGAAGGTACTTATGTTTTGCCAACAGACAACGCAACCAAAAATAGAAGTTTCAAAAATCCAAATCCAAGCCCACCTTGTCTAAAACTCCTCCTGAAAATTGTTAACACTCGTGAAATGGAGCGACTCTTACTTCTTTTTTCCGATTCGGACTTTCATATCGACCGATGTGAAATACTGCCACTCCAAAAAGAGTCCCTAATTTTATGTTGCCATTCGAGCACTGAAATAGAGACCTGCTGTAGCTGCTCAAGAGCACCATTAGGTACTAATGGAGTAAGCCCTTGTCTTGTCCTGTAGCTCCCCAAGCCCGCCATGCTATGCATGGAGTACGAGCTTGTATGGCAGGTATGGACACTTCATCAAGGATTGTTCAACAAGGAAAGGAGAAAGTACAAAGCAAGCTAACATGGGAAAGAAGAAATTATCTGAAGCTGATATAAAGACAGCAATGCTGGTTGCCAGTGCTACTTGGGATGAACACAACTCAAAAACCGATGATGACAAGGAAGAAGACACCAAGAGTGAATCAAAAGAATCTCTCATGGCTGATATATCGGTTCGGGTTGGTACCAATAGTGAGGTAGACATCAACTTTGAAACTCTTAGAAATGACATGCATATTCTTTCAAGAAAGAGTCTCATTAAAATCTTCAATGTCATTCTTGATGCACATAAACATATGTCTAATCTAGCTACTGTGTTAGAACCAAAGGTTATAAGGTTGAGAAAACAAGTTAGGTCAAAAAGCAAATTTGTAAGTTGAAAATGACATGTTCAGGAAGGCCAATGCTGATGTGAAATAAAAAAAACATTGATTTGCAAACACAAGTTCAAATGTTGCAACGTCGGGACCACTCCCATATAGTACAATCTAGCGGACCTGGTATTGCATTTGTCAAAGGTAAGACTCCTAGTCCTCCTAAACTAAATGTTAAATATGAAGAGAAAACGGTTGTGGTAACTAAGGAACATAAAGTAATGTATGAAAGTGAATGTTCCACTAAACGTTTTTTAGGAGGAAGGATTGATCTTGACTTACTCTACAAGCCCAACAAGTTTGAATATGAACAAAAGCATAAAATTACTGCTCCTAGCAACCATGGGAGAGAAAAAAAATACAGTTACCTACCAATTAATCAAGTTTATATGCTGTGGAAAGAACGGTCATACTAAAGATACAAGCATTCGACAGTTATCTTTATTGACAACGTACCTAATAATTGCTCAATATGTCCATCCTTATGCATCACCAACCCCTACTTACTGGAATGCATCTTTTAAGGGACCCAACCTGAGGTTGGTTCCTAAGCAACAGAAAAACTAATTTTTGTAGACCATGAACATCATCACGTACATCATACAATCATGCATCATCATCTCTAAAATAAAAGTTTAACAAGGACGAAAAACAATACAGCGTTGTATAGCAGAGCTCCGATGTCAAAACAATGAGATCCAATGCCCTACATCTTGATCCAACTTCCACAAGCAAGGAAATTGAGGAATTCTAATTTAGGGTTTTAGAATGAGCGAACGAAACTCTGGAAAAACAATCTCTAAAAACTCCACAAAATAACTAAAATACACGAGTATTTCTAAAAGACCGAAAATCCAATCCGAAATGTAAATTAAACAAATAAATCTGGCATGTTAACCTGTGTAATGGTCGTTACAGGCCCTCTATCACGACTATTATGCAGCTTGATTCTCTAGAAAACACGATGCAAGGCTCTAACGATCGTGACACTTAAGTGTAACACTCCTTACACAGCTTTGACCTCCTGGGATGATCTCCAAACGCTATAATCATCGTTTCAATGGAAAGGCTTGGTCGTTACAGCTCAAAAACACATCCATTTAGCATCGAAGCATCACTAAATGATCACAAACGTATCCACAAATGATCAACGCATTAAATCGTTGTCTTGGATCAACAAGAAAAAGCTTTAAATCATGTCCAAGAGCTCGCTCAAAGCTTCATCTTCCCATTATCACTTATAATGACCTTCCATAATCAACTCAACAACTCATTCACATCTTCACATGATCAAATCTGTCATAAAAACAAAGAAAGAGTAGTATCCAAGTTCACGACACAAACTAAACTAAAAGCACAATATAATGGACTCAAACACAACAAAATAATAAGTTTACGCCAACAAATTACGTGTGTTTACAAACACATCATACTCCCCCAAGGTAAAGCTTTGCTTGTCCCTAAGCAAAGGTAAAAATAAAACAAAAATTCAGCTTGAAATTGAAAAACTAACGAGACATAAAAACTCCCATAGCTTTAGCATTAACGTAATCAGAATGCCAAAATTTAATAACACCAAACACATGTCGAAGGAACATTTATCACAAAGTCGCCCTTCAATCTCTATTCACATCACATAAACTACCCCTCAAATCATCCCCTCTCATGGTCCTTCACACCTAAAAGATATTCACGAGATGTAGCAAGACAAAACATTTTCAAAAATTCATTATTCCTCCCTGTTACTTTCTTATGGTTAGAAAAGCATCTGACGTGGGTCGTTCCCAAAACCACCAAGGTCTCAAAGGAGGTCTAGAATTCCTACTGGATATGTATATTTTCTTTTCTTTTTCAAGCTCATCTTATTCAACACCATGCAAAAAATTAATAACACTAAACACGTGTCGAAGGAACATTCATCACAAAGTCTCCCTTCATCTCTATTCACACCACATAAACTACCCCTCCAGTCATCCCCTCTCATGGTCCTTCATACCTAACAGATATTCGCGAGAGGTAGCAAGACAAAACATTTTCGAAAATTCATTATTCTTCCCCGTTACTTTCTTACGGTTAGAAAAGCATCTGATGTGGGTCGTTCCCAAAGGCACCAAGGTCTCAATGGAGTTCTAGATTTCCTACTGGCTCTGTATCTTTTTTTGTTTTTAAGCTCATCTTATTGAACACCATGTAAAAAATTAATAACACTAAAACTCATAGTTTTTGGACAGTGATTGCTCCAAGCAGATGATAGGGGACTTGTTCTTGTTTCTCTCACTAATGGCACAAAAAGGTTGTGCGATAACTTTTGAAAACAATGGACAAGGTGAAGATGTTGGTATTGATAAGGTCGCAAAAACTCTGGATAACTCAATTGATGATGTACTACTCATAGATGGTCTCAAACATAATCTGCTTAGCATTTCACAATTATGTGACAAAGATAATGTGGTTATGTTTAATGCTAACTATTTGTGTTGTGAGAAACTTGCACACACTAATGAGGTTGTTCTTGAAGAAAAAAGAGTCAAGGATGTTTATACGGTCACATTTGTTGATGTACCTTATGAGAAACTTTCCTATATGAGTGCTCAAGAAGACACTTCAATCCTTTGGCACAAGAGACTTGGACATGCAAGTTACACACTTCTCGACAAACTTAGGAACCAAGGTTTAGCGGATGGTTTGCCACAAATCAGGTATGAACATTCAGGTCTTGAGTAGTCTACTAAAACTTTTATTTCTCAAAGAGTATGTAGTCTGGTATGGGCTTTGGTGCAATTGTTCAACTGTAGTTCAGCGAAATTACTCTATAGTCAAGATTCAAGTCTTATAAACTTATCTCTTTGTGTCCAATAGATTTTTGTAACGGCTCTAAAATAACAAAAACAAATTAGTAAAGGACATAAAAATTTTATACCGGTTCAAAAAATCATTGTCAAATGATCAATGAAGGCTTAGTCCAATCTTCCCTTGATGACCAATGTAATCAAGTCAAAAGATAGTTCACTATCTGTGTGTTATTGGCTTACAAAGAACTTTTTACATATTTTATAAAACTTGCTAGACCAGGACCAACTTATTTCATAGATCATTGTGGACTTCATTGCACAATTGTTCTTGTTATAGACTAATAAACTCATTTCCTCAGACCTTCAATCTAGCAGCCAAGAATGATTGTCTGATAATGCTGAATGATTTTTCAATTTGCTGTAACTTCCTCACAATCTTCAACCTTCTCTGTCCGAATTGGATTTCCTTTTATAGGGCTCAGGAAAGCAAAACTCTTGACTGTACTATTTTGACGTTGACAATTGTATGTTTGTACCCTGCAAAATCCTTGGTGAAATTGAAAGGATCCTCTCATAATAGGCTTCAACCTTGTACAGATTTCAATCCTCGAGTCTTCGATTTGACAGTTACTTAGATCCTTATCCAATCACCAACCAGCCCTACTATATAGTTAGTGTGCTGCCCTCTTGTCTCTTTTGCAAACTAGCTTTGGTGTAACCAGTGTACTGCGTTCTATGACATGTTTTGAATATTGAGTTCTTGGTCCTTTCTATGACATATGCTTGGTAACTTTTCTTCCCATGTTCATCCCAACACACTTATCCTGAACTTCTGACGCCAACTGTATCTGGCGATCCATATTAACTTCCCATATGTTATCCTTTGCTACTATTCAACATGCCTCCTAGACTGCGTCGACCATCCTAGTTCTAAGCCTAAGTGAGTGACTATGAATATGTCCTAATCTAGAGTTTTGTTAGTCTATTTCTTCACAACCGGAGGGATTGCACATAAATCCTAACAATATGGACTTTTGTGGACTAATACGAATCAAGAGTACAGGTGGAAGCAAATTTGTCTGAGTTATTGTTAATGATTTCTCTAGGATTACTTGGGTACTATTTTTGAGTCCTAAAAGTGATACTTTTTATGAATTCAAGATTTTTATAGGGAAATTTGGGCAAAAAACTTGTTTCCATTGGAACTGATCATGGGATAGAGTTTGACAATATTTATTTCATTGACTATAATAGGGAACATGGTGTAGATCGTAACATTTCATCTTCAAGGACTCCCCAACAAAATGGAGTGGTTGAATGAAAGAACCGATCCCTTGAGGAGATGGTTAGAACTACATTGATTGGTTGTGAATTACTGAGGAATTTTTTTCCTGATGCAGTTAGCACAGCTACTTGTATTCTAATATGCCTTTAATTAGACATATTCTGAAAAAGATAACCAATGAACTGTTGCATGGAAGGAAACCTAGTAAAGTACATCTTGGGAAGTTTGGTTGCAAATGCTATGTGCTTAACAATGACAAAGATGACTTCGGATAATTAAATACAAAGAGTAATGAGGTACTATTTATTGGTTATTTTTTATATAGCTAGGCTTACAAAGTCTAGATAGGTTTGTTGATGTGTATGAAAACACACATCATTTCTTTATTCTAAACGTTTGTTTTATTCCTTTTGTATTGTCTAAATTATATTTTTAGTGTCTTTTTGTCTTGGAATGTTGGTACTGCTGTGCTTTCATGTTTTTTCGCAGATTGGCTTGGAATTTGGAGCAAAAATGAAGAAGAATGAAGAAAATGACAATCCATGAACTCAAGAAGCCGCATTTCACGTTTCATCAGCATTGCATGTGCTTCGAGAGTTTTTAGGACGATGTATCACCATGTTTAGCTAGATTAGTGTGTTTAGATATCATGTGTAAGTTTTTAGAATTTTTGGACACCATTTCGTATTTTTAGTTTTAGTTTTAAGCTTACTGCATGCCTATGTCGCGGCCAGGACCAGCCGTCGCGGGCATGGTGCTGTCGCGGGCGCGACACATTCTGTCGCTGGCGCGCGACGTATGTATTTCTTGAAATCCCTTATTTTAATGGTGTCGAGGGCGTGACAAGCCTGGTCGCGGCCGCGACGAATATCCAGATGCAAAATGATGAGTTTCAGCCGTCGGATCGATTTGGTTGCAAGCCCTCGTCTATAAATACTCCTCCTAGGGTTATTCCAAGCAGAGAATAGAAGGAGAGATGCTCAGGGAGGCAGACACGGTTGAGAGGACGAAAGACAAAGGAAAGACGTGTTTTTGGAGAAGGAATTGACGTAGTCTTGGTCCGCAACGCATAGGAACTCATTGGTTTTGATTGGGAACGCTACGAGCACTGTATAACTTCTATTCTTTAGTTGTCAAACTGATCAGAATGTTTTTTTACATTGTTATGTTTAATTCCATGTCTTGTTTCATGAATATGTGTGAGTAGATCGATAGTAGGGATGTGTTGATGAGTTTTGAAGTCATTAGATCATGAGATGTTGAACATTTAACACAAACCAGAGGTGCTTAATGAAAGATTGATGCATGAAACCAAGTAGAATCATCATATAACATATGTATGCTAGATTGATCACCTAAAGCACGTATGTTGAAGCTATAAATCATGCTAAATGGTTTAGTTTAGTAGCTAATTGATATAATATGAGTTAAGCTAATTGTCATATACAATTATTGGTTTCTAATGCATGTAACATGATTAGTTTAAGCTAATTGGTATGATTCTTATGAATGTTAAGTTCCATGTTATGATTCAACTCTTGTGCTCTAAATCAAACTCCAGCTAATTGAACTGATTTAGATCTCTTGACTTAGTTTAACTATCCGAGCTAATTGGAAGTTAGAAGCTAAGGAACGTAGTGAGTTAAGCCAATACTTATTACAAACATTTCACATTAATCATTACACCTAAGATCTATAAACATCAATGATTGATCTAAGTGATTCAAAATGACTCAACCATTATCCCTACATTTCTCCTAATCTAAGCAATCCACCCTATTATCTAGCTTAGTTTTATCTATTTCTGAGTAATTAGTTTAGTTATCACCGTTTTAAACCTACCCCCCCCCCCCCTCTAAATTCCTAGAATAGTTATTGTTTTAGGTTAGTTTAGTTGGACAGTTTCGATTTTCCGTATGGGTTCGACCCTTACTTCCACTTCTGCATGAATGCTATATTTATTGAGTGAAAGTGAGTGCTCATAAATATTAATTTGACGTATAAACGACAGCACGCATCAAAATTTTTGCCATTGCCGGGGAACTTTCGGTCACAAGTGTCAAATCAACTAAATTTAACTTAATAGTTTTCTATTCTAGTTTAAAAAAAAAAAAAGAATCATTCAAAAAGAAGTTCGCATGAATTTTTATGAACTTGAGAAGTGGTAGGGTAACTGGATCTGAAGTTAGAAAATTAGTCTCTAATTTTGAATCTCCTCAGATAGGTAGCTCTACTCTTTCTTAGGTTCTACATCTTCAACTTCTTCTCAACCTGCTCCAACTGAAAGGAGTTTCACTCCTATTATTACTGAAAATTTCGAAATGGCAGAAAATAATCAAAATAATGCAAATAATGCAGATCGAAATTGACATCGAACTCTTTGGGAGTTATCTGCTCCCACAATAGAGGAAGAACCTCTTTGCATTAATTTGCCAACTCTAAATGTCCATTCAAGTTTAATTGAGGACTTCTAAACAAACTTCCTGTGTTTCATGGTCTACCTGGTGAAGACCCACATAGACATTTGAAGGAGTTTCATGTGGTCTGCAATTCGGGCAAAACTGATTGTATAACAGTTGATGTTGTGAAACTTTTTCCATTTCCTTTCACCCTACAGGGTTATATAAAAGATAGACTTTATGAATTACCATCTTTATCAATTAATACCTGGGCAGAAATGCAAAATGCTTTTCGTGATAAATATTTCCCATCAAGCCGAACAACAAATCTACGGAAAAAAATTTCTGGGATTAGACAAAGGACGGGGGAAAACCTTCATGAATATTGGGAGCATTTCAAACGTTTATGTGCAAGCTGTCCACATCATTCGATAGCAGAAAACCTTCTAAGTTTGCATTTCTATGAAGGGTTATTACCTGAAGAATGTCACCGAATAAACTCTTCAAGTGGTGACGCCCTAACAAACAAAACTCCTGCTGAAGCAAGGAGACTAATAGAAATATCTGCCCAGCGTTCTCAAGATTTCAGCCCAAGGACTGATACTGATAGAGAACAAGCTGAAAACTCGACAACTGATAAAAAAATTGCAACACTTACTGATTTGATTACTCAATTAGTAACTAACACTGCTCAAACACAGTTTCAGCAAGTGAAGTCGTGTGAATTTTGTCAAAGTATAACTCACAAGATGGATGCTTGTCCTTCTATACATGAAGATGTAAATGCTGTTAATTTTCAAGGACAAAGGGCAGCACCGTGGAATAATATGCCTGATATGCCTCGGAGGAACCATCCAAACTTTTGATGGGCAAATCAGAATAATGCCCAAAATGTTCCTCTACAACAACGATTCCCTCCAGGATTTGGTCAGGAGCAGCCCCAGCAACAACAGAATTTCAATGCAAATAACACTAATCAAGGTCCATCAAGTGGAATGTCACTTGAAGATATGGTCAAACAAATGGCTATAACACAAATGCAAATGCAAAAGCATGCTAAGGAGACAAAGACTGACATTCAGAGCCTCCAAAATCAAATGAGCCAATTAGCTTCTGATATGAGCCAGTTGAAGGCTCAAATGAACAATAAACTCCCTTCTCAGCCAATAAATCCCAGAGAGTCTGCAAATGCAATAACTCTGAGAAGTGGAAGAGAGTTAGCAGAAAACTATGAGAATTCTCATGAAGTTGAAGATGAACTGAAAGTTTATAAAGATAAGGAGGAAGGGGTAACTGAAGTTCCTCAAACCCCTAAACAACAAGATGAAACAAGGATACCTGCTCCTGAGGAAACAAGAATTATTTCTAATCCTCCTTTTCTT
Organism: Drosera spatulata; assembly: GCA_035668315.1. Lineage (NCBI taxonomy): Eukaryota > Viridiplantae > Streptophyta > Magnoliopsida > Caryophyllales > Droseraceae > Drosera > Drosera spatulata. Next base: position 12,682 of record JAOVYX010000820.1, read on the forward strand.
AATCGGTTGACAAAGGATAAGAAAACAGAAGCAGAAAAGGACATATTTGAACTTTTTAAGAAAGTTGAAGTAAATATTCCTTTGTTCGAAGCAATCAAACAAGTTCCAAGGTATGCTAAATTTTTAAAGAAACTTTGCACCAACAAGAGAAAATTATAGGGTCATGAATGAGTCATGGCGAGCGAGAATATCTCGACTGTTTTAGAGAAGAGACTACCGCAGAAACGAAAGGACCCTGGAATGTTTACTATACCATGCACAATAGAAAGTGTGCAAATTACAGGTTGCATGATTGACCTGGGAGCATCTATCAATGTGATGCCCTTATCAATTTTTCAATCCTTGAATCTAGGACCTTTACAATCAACTGGGGTTGTGATTATGGAAGCCATGTAGAAGAATTGTTTTGCGCAGATGAGTTGACTTTTATGGAAGCCATTAAGCAAATTGAAGTGGATCAAGAATTTGATGAAAGCAATTATGATCATGACTTGTCTTTTCTAAAAGATCAATTGCAAGGACAAGAACATGTCAACACGCTGGAATTACCGCAAGACCATGAAAAGATCAAACCATCAATT
>JAOVYX010000821.1:0-13261 GCA_035668315.1 Drosera spatulata
CATGACTGGGTCAAATGTTAAGAGGACAAGTGTGGTTCTCTTTATATGCGCAACGACAATAAGTCGCAGGCCAGGGTGTCGGCCGATTGGGGGAAGGCTGCCCTCTGCAGGGGGACCTTTGGCGTGTAAGTGAGGGTTTAATAAACCGAATTACACGCAAGAAACGTAGTGAGTTTGGCTTGCGAACCCAAATCATGCGTAGTATTTATAAAAAACAGAAACATTTTCAAAAAAGACAATGAGTTTTCAAATGATTTCGGAAAATGATATGTGACTGAGAATTTGGTCCAGGTCAACGTCTAAGCCTCTAAAATCTCTCTTCATTTCTGTCTTCATTGAGTTCTATCATTCATATTGGGACACGGACTTGTGATGGTTAATAAAATGAAAAGAATAGAAAAGAGAACAATGGCGTTTATTCTTTAATATGTGTATGGTTTGATATGGCGTTCATAATTTTCTACGGTTATTAGAAAATGTTTTACAGGTACTCTCGATCGCCATAGTCGGGGGAGTACCCTGCAAATCGAATACTTAGACTTTGGTTGCTGAGCTTTTGGCTCACGGTTATGTGTTTTATTTGCGCATCCATCACCAAACAATGCTGAAACGCTACAGTGAGATGTTATGCATATAGATATTTATTTCATTGTCCGAAATGTAATAAGTGCTTGTTGGAAATCACTTGTAGGCGATAAGACATTATAATGTAATCAGGATTGCATATTTTTATTTGGAATTATGATTTGTATTGTTTAGGTAGTTTCCTTAACTTCTATACCTACAAACCCGTTTGGTTTGATTGGCCTTGTCATGGACTGGGTCTATGACGGCATAACGTCACATGCCGGGTATTCCGGATTTCGGGGCGTTACAAAAACATTATCAATAATAGCAGTTTTTCAGTTCAATTTTATATTTTCTACTAGATGAGACAGTTTGACCTTACTTCAATAATCAGTTTATAAATCCTTTATATTAACAATAAAAAGATAAAAATAAATCTCGAAAAATATCTCGTACCGTACGCATAAACCGTGCTCAGAAACATGTTGTTTGCACCAAGGCACTGCCGTGTCAGCCTTGCACAGGTCGTGTCTGTTTGTATTCGTCCAGCTCCCTTTTCGTCGCATAACTGGCCTAATTTTTTTCATAATTTTAGCATAATACATAATGCATATTATAATAAGTTTTTCATAATTTTTTTCCTCATTTAACTTTTTTACTCATAGGACTAATAAAAAACATGGATAACGCTAAAAAGACTTAGTGGTTGTTTGGTATCTCTGTCTAAAATTATGAAAATTAAAAGCAATAACAAAAATAAAAAAATAGTAGCGAAAATCAAAAACTCTACATGAAATAAAGAAAACGAAAACCAAAAAGTCATTTTTTTTCTGTTTTCTGTTTTTATTTCATTCATTTAAGAAATAGAAATCAATATCAAATTGTTCTATTTCATTATTTAGTGAAACAAAAATAAAAAATTAGAAATAACAACGATATCAATGGGCCCTTAGTTTTAATTGAAATTCATAACTAATCGATTCACACAAATCCACACAGGACAGTTTGGTATTGCTGCTCACAACTGTAAAAAAACAAAACTAATAAGACAATAACAGAAGTAAAAAGATCATAGTTAAAACCAAAATCCTTTCACAAAATAAAATGATTTTTTATAAGAAAAATTTTGAATATTATACTCAAATAAAACAGAAAATAAAAATTAAAAATCATTTTTTTAGTTTTCTATTTCAATTTTATCTATTTCTATAGTAATAAGCACAAACAAATATTTTTATTTCACTACTTAGTGAAACATAAATAAAAAAATTAACAAAAAATCATTCATAGATATCACCTTCTCCTATTTTTTTCCGTGAAACTACCCGCTCAATTGTTTTTCCTCGTAGATATCTTTTTAATTTATTTTTTAAAAAAAATGCTTTCTAGATTACCGTTATTTCCATTAATAAATATATTGTGCGTTAACCTAGATCTACCAAACCCCTTTTTTGTCCTCATCCCACCCCGTCGCCGCATTCAAAAATAATTTTTCTAATTTTCCTCGATCGATCTTCCCAGAGTCCTCTTATTCAAGAGAAAAGAATCCGTCTATTGATTATTGCTTAGATTCAAACAACAAGCAACCAGATTTGATTACAAGCAACCAAATCTGTCTCTCGTTGATATAGATGATGGGTCCGCGATGAGCTTCGAACGGCTTCGCTTCAATTACTTCGCCGAAATTGATGGTAATCAATGGCGGCTAGGTTTTCTCGATGGACAACGAAACGCCTTCTTCAGAAGTGAACCCGAGCGAACTCATGTCAAAAGTCAAACAAATTCAATCAAATCCAATCAAAACCCATGAAAAATCACACAAACCCAAATCCCAAACCAACCTCAACAGGCTGAATCGGCTGAATCGATTTCTCGGTTGTCTTATCATGGCTCAAAATAGTACTAGACTTTTTCGGGCGACGAAATCCGACAATGAAGGCGAGAGGCGGCGGCGGCGGTGGTTCGATTATGGAATTGAATTAGAGTTAGAATTAGATTTGAATTTTTTTAAGGATAAAAATATAATGAATTATTTTTCGTGATATCTGTCAAGAATGAAAATCAATGACGGTATTTTTATATAATTAAAATTATATAAAAATATTTATCAAAAATTGTTCCAAAAATCAAACAGGCCATGTTCCAGTCACATTGTTGCGTATGAGTTGACCTAAGTTGCAAGAGACATCTAAGTTGGGCCGCCAGCCCAACCCAATAACTTGGCCCATCTACAAACCCCAAAACTCAACACACAATTTCAAATCCCCAATCACACAACCACCAAAATGGAACCAACAAAACAGAAGCCAAACAACCCCAAACGGCTACTTTCACTGATCAAGCAATCCCCCAACACGCGCCTCCTGCGTCAAATCCACGCGCGCATCCTCACCACCACCACCACCACCTCCACCCTCTCCTCTCTCTTCTACCACCTTCTATCCGCCTCGGTCTCCATCGACCCTGGCGGCGCCATTTACGCTGCCGCGGTCTATGCCCAGATACCGAAACCCAATCTCTTCATCATCAACACCATCATCAGATCATTCGCGGGGACAATCCCCGCAATCTCGATCTTCAAGATCGTGCTCGCTCGGGGCTCCCCCAGACCGAACAGCCACACGATCGCGAATATACTGAGGGCGTGCGGGGTTGGGGCCACGATCGGGGAAGGAAAACAGGTGCATTGTCAAGGGATGAGAAATGGGTTGTGTGGTTGCTTGTTTGTGGGGACCGGGTTGGTGGATTTGTATGGGAAGTGCGGGTGGGTGGGGGAGGCACGGAAGGTGTTCGACGAAATGTCCAAGAGAAATGTGGTCGCGTGGAGCACGATGATTGCGGGGTGTGTGAGGAACGGGATGGTGGAGGAGGGGTTTGGGGTGTTTGGGGAGATGAGGGAGGCGGGGGTTGTGCCGGATGAGGTTACCATGGTTAGTGTTGTGTCGGGGTGTGCGGTGGCGGGGGATTTGGGTATGGCGAGTTGGGTTCATGGTTGTGTTAGGGAGTTGGGGATTAGAGGTGATGCTGAGCTTGATACTGCCATCGTGAATATGTATGCGAAGTGTGGGTCGATCGAGATGGCTAGAGAGGTGTTTGATGGGATGAAGGTGAAGGATACGAAAGCTTGGAGTGCTATGATTGTCGGGCTGGCGATCCATGGTCTTGCTGAAGAAGCGTTGGAGCTCTTCTCCAAGATGCTTGCATCAAAGGTATTCTTGTGTGTACTTTGTGTCGAAGCCATTGGTTTTCAATGAAGCCTAATACGGGAAGCCGAACAGACTAGTATATGTTTTCCTGGCGAATCATGGACGATTCTATAAATTATTTCATGTTTTCTTTCAGGTGGGGCCTAACAATGTCACCTTTCTTGGTGTTCTCTCAGCATGTGCTCATGGTGGGCTGGTGTCCGAGGGCCGAAGATATTGGACATTCATGCTGGATTCTGGGATCAAGCCGACAATGGAGCTTTACGGCTGCATGGTGGATCTACTATGCCGTGCTAACCTCATAGAAGAGGCTTTTGCATTCGTCAAGTTCATGCCTACCTCGCCAAATCCAGTGATACTGCGAACACTCCTCATGGGTTGCAAGAAAAGCCGGAAGCTGTCAAAGAAAGGCGAAGCAATTGCCGAGAGGCTTCTTGAGCTGCAGCCGTCAAATGTCGGGAACTACATCCTTGTATGCAACGTTTATGCTTCTGTTTTGCAATGGGTGAAGGTGAGAGACGTGAGGAGGAAAATGAAAGAAAAGAACTTCGAAGTCCAAGTCACTGGATACAGCTCCATCGAAGTAGATGGTCACGTTCACAGGTTCACGGTGGGCGATTGGTCCAATCCTGAAGCAGAGGCTATAAGAGAAGTGTTACATGAGATGAACGAGAAGGTGCTCGCCACTGGTCATAAACCGGATCTTTCATCAGTGCTTCACGATATAGGGGACGAAGAGAAAGGGAAGGATCTGGTTGAGCACAGCGAGAGATTGGCCATTGCCTACGGTCTAATGAAAATCAAAGCGCCAGGGACGATAAGGATAGTGAAGAACCTTAGAGTGTGTGATGACTGCCACGAGGTGACGAAAACCATTAGCAAGGTGTATGGACGTGAAATCATAGTTAGGGATCGCGTTCGGTTTCACAGATTTGCCAATGGCGTTTGCTCTTGTAAGGATTTCTGGTAAGCTGATGGGTTCAGCACCGCCTTCACAGTGAAAGCACTAGCATCAACAAACCAAAGTATCCATCAAAAGAGTTCTATGATTCTATCACATGTGTATAAGGATGTATTTATCTCTATCTACTATCCTATGATCCTATCACGTGTATAAGGATGTATTTATCTCTATCTACTATCGTTCTACGAGTTCTGTCGTAACATGTGCTTGTTCTTGGCATCCATCCTCCCATGTTTTTCATTTTTTCTATCGCTTTGCTGCTTCTGTGTGATCATTTTCTCGGAAATCTCCAAGGTCCCATTCCAATCCCTATCCTGCAAACGAAAATCGCGGCAATGTCAACGTTACAATGCAGCCTCACATACTGGTTCCCCCGCAAGCAATGTCATGTTCCACTATAATTTACAGCATGCAAACTATCATGAAGTATAAAATGACATGCAAGAACGGGAGAGAAAATTTTACCGCAAAAACCCAGCCAAAGCACGCAGACTCATATAAATCGATAAGGCGATCCAGATTCCCACAAAACCATTGAACGACGACAGGAATAACAAGCATATTATGCTCACTACAGCAACTAGAACCTGAAATAGCAGAAAGTGAATATAAAGCAGTTGTTTCTCGATCTAAGATTCAATTGTATTTGCATTGACTAGACTTTACGAAAAGAGACTTGCCATGGAGTACGCAGCATATGCGAAATCTGATGCCCCGTAGTTGATGCCATCAAACACGAATGCTAAAGCATTAATAGGCTGAGTCACTGCAACAAACTGATGAAGAAATAACATCGTAAGATTCAGCCTGTAGATGTTGCTAGACATTTAGCAGAATTTAGAAAGATATTAGGAAGATACCGGGATGCCTAGACTTATGAGTTGCAAAACGTTGATATCCTTGGTGAATAATCTCGAAGCAAACCGCAATCCAGTAACCAGGATAAGTGATAGTAGTATACCAAGAGCCAAACCTAACTGCGCTATGTGAGCAAAAAGGATTAAGTACATGCTAGATTTTTGGAGTACGATCTTAATATGAACTATGTAGAACCAGAGGTAGACCTGTAATACACGAGATGCAGCAATCATAGCCTTTTCGTGATCCTTCCTGGCAAATGCATTGGCGAGTATCGCCTGGAAAGGAACATCAATCAGTGCATTGCATCACAAAATATTTCTCAGTATGACAGTAGAACCGTTAAATCGAGTATTCAGTCATCATTTTGGTCACTTCAACAGGAAGCTTTCATACCAAAAGAAGGGACTAAACATTGAAGCGAAGTGCAATCACATTCGAGACATTAGGTGAAACTTTCTTACTTGTCCAGCAACAGCCAATCCGTCAGCCAGCAGCGAAGTCGCTAGCCAAATCTGTAAGCAAATTTGAAAAGCTGCCATTGAGGTGGAGCCATGTCTTGCGGCTAATGAAGCCGCCAGGGTCACACAGAACGTCGCAGCTATGACCCTCAGGAGCAGAAAAAATCCTGTCTCCAACCATGCAAACCAAACAAATCACTGAATGATAGTACTACTAGTGCCAAAGCGGCCAAGCTGATATTTCGAAGGTGGAACACAGAAGAAATCATCCCGAGTTAGGAATGGATGTCCACTGACATGCTTACCGTTTTTCAAGAATCGTCCAAACTGTAGATCTCGTATGTGTGGTGGTAAGATATTAACCTCTTGCATTAATCTCCACAAGAGTAACAGGGAGTTTATGTACCTGTCGAAGCCACAGAACGTGATTAGAAAACTTTAGTGATAGTAATAGAACATCCATGAACCATAAGGAAACCAAACAAGATGGAATACTTACTGAGAAACAACATGAGCAATTGCAGCGCCACTGACACCCATGTTAAATACGAAAATGAGTATTGGATCTAGGATGATGTTTGCCACATCACCAATGACTATACCATGAAAATGAAACCGGGCTTAGGTTCATCCAAGACGGTTAAATTCATATAGAGAACTGCGCATTACTCCATGGTTAAAACTCAAAATTCATGCCTCACCAGTAGCATATAAAGGAGTTTTTGTATCCTTGAATCCTCGAAATACTCCTTGCATGGCTAAAGACAGAAGAACAGCCGGAGCACCAAGAGACCTCAATGTCAGGTACTGCATTGCCGGCTTTAGCATAGGAGAGTCCTACTTGCAGAGGAAACATTAGAGCTGTAAGTATCATTTACAGAATCCATATATGATTACATAGCAAGCTGGAAGCTATGAACTGGAAAAATGGATCAAAGCATACGGCAAGCTGGAGTCTAAACTATAACCATTAGGACTTTGTAAAGCGAGATACTTGCTCGAGATAATAGTACATCAACAATGAAAGAAAAAGGCCTGCAGGAGACTTACAGAACCAACACCCATGTAGTTCAAGATCGGCTTCGCAGCACAAATGAGAAACAAAGCTTGGATGAGGCCAAGCAACGCACCAATGACCATTGCTGTTGAAGCTGATGGTATATTCCTTCTCACATTCTTGAAGTCAGCAACCTCTCCTTGGCTGCTATTAGCGGATGATAAATTGCTTTCGGAATCTGATTCAAATGTTAGGCAGCATTAGCAAAAATTAACATCAGAACAGAAAGCATAAGCGTGATTCATGCTTTGTGTAAATATGTGTCATGTATCGAATCGAGTCACCTTTTGGGAGTAACACTTCCATTTCGGTACCATTATAATCACCCCTTTCGAGCTTACGATGAATTTGTGCATCATCATCATCATTCTCTCGTTTAACAGCATCTTCCTCAGCCACAAAAGAGGTTGTGACACTAACTAGCGGGAAGATTGCGATCCTTGACGCTTGATTGAACACAGCAATGGCAACCCCCACAGCAGCAAGCTCCACAGGACCTATGTGGCCGATAAAAGCTGTGTCGACTAATGAGGCGATAGGATCGGCCGTTAAAGCCAGTGCAGCTGGAATCGCAATCTGTGCTATTTCGACACCAAGTTCATCCTTCTTGAACACATCCCTGCACAACGCTACACTATCAGAACCATGCTACTAAAGGTTTTACCATTTTCACTTTTCAGGTAGCTTGAAAGCTTTCTAGCTCCTGACTTCGAACAAGACCCGAATCAAAACCATCAAATACAGTTCGCACAGAATAGTCCCTAAATAATTAGCCAAATGCGCCTAGATACAGTAGTGCTCGACCGTCTGAGGCAAGAGCATTCACAATTCCATTATGAAACGTTACACAATAGTTGCATCCCAGATCCAGTAGCTGTTTGGCATGAACACTGAACGTGTGACAAAGTTTTTCATCTACAATCGGCAATGTTTCCAGTACAGGTAATTAACCTGATGCCACCCCGCTATTACGAGTCAAAATAGGTTAAGAATCTAACTTATAAGTTATGACCAAGACATCCTTGACACGAGTGTTCATCCCCTAACATTAACAACGTTTTCCATCATCAGATGACAACCTGACATGAAGTTGCATACACAATAAAGGGTATTGTCATGAACTCATAACAAAACTAATACAACTAACAAAGAAAATGAAAGTCACCTTGAAGTTCTGAATAGAACCCAGATGGGCAACTCACCCCATCTCCTCCACCAAGCCAAGACATCATCCATGAACATGAATCAACCACACCTATCACACAAAAACTTCACATAACACAAACACAACGATAACCCTGTTAATCTTGTCTTCCTATCACGAACAATAGGGGATAAGACATAACTCAAAACAACCAAAAACCACAAACATCAAATACCTTGTAATGATCTAGAAAAATGATTTCATCGGAACTGATGCTGAAATCAAGGGTTTTTGATTTGGGTAAGAAGTGATGCTGGACTTTAGATGAATGATGGAGACAAAAAAGGAAGGTGAAGATCATCATCCCGCACATTTTGGAGTGGTTGACCAAAGAGGATGCTTGTGCTTCTCAACCTTCCTCGGTTGAGCCTCTACCGTGTAGTAATCAAATGACATAACGTTTAAATATTCATGATGTTATGTCAAGTGGAATATGAAGGGAGGCGGATAGGATACCGTGGGATTCCAACAACACAAGTGTTGTTCACTTATTTTTTTAATTAAAAAAATAAAATGAAAACTCTATTAAAAAATATCAATTTAAAAAAATTAATTAAAAAATCAAATTAAAAATTATACCCATAAAAATCCTTAATTAAAAAAATAACAGAAAATTATCCAAACATGCAGTTTTGAAAAATTAATTTCAAAAACATCAATCCCAGATTTTAATTAAAAAACGTACACTTTCAATATTTCTCTCTCCTCCTCCCACAATCTCATCTTCCTCCATCAATCCACCACCGCGACATCATCTTCACCATTGCAATCTCTCCTTGGTCTCCTTACACGATCCCTCCATCTCCACTGCAAACGACGGACCCAAGTCAAAGAAGCTCTTCGGTATATTTGGAAAAAGTCAATTCAACAGTGACTCTAATAACAACAATTGATGATTATGAAGGTCGGCTGATAATTTTAGAGTTGTTAATTCAAGTGATTTCTTATAGGATAATGCTTTTGATATTGTTGGTGTTTGATCGTGGAAGAAACTATATTTGAAAATTTTTGGTACTTTTGAAGATGATATTGATGGTTTTTGTAATATTTTTTATTTCTTTGTGATCGACCAATTCATGGAGATGGTTTATGGGGACTGGGCTTGTGGATTTATATGCGAAATGTGGACGGTGGGGGATGCAAGGAAGGTATTCGATGAAATGTCGGAGAGGAACAATGTAGATCAAATGTAAAACTATTTTGTTATAAAAGTTTTGTGTTTTTTTGGCATTATTTTCTTCATCATTAGAATATTTTTTTTATAGTGTAGCATGTATAAATAAAAATATTTTTTTCCTTCACACGCTCTATTTTTTTCTTCAGGCGCTCTGTTTTTTTTTTTCATGTGCTCTATTTTTTTCTTCAGGTATTCTGTCTTTTTTTCTTCAGGCGCTCTGTTTTTTTTCTTCAGATGTTTTGTTTTTTTCCTTCAGACGCTCTATCTTTTTTTCTTCAGAAGCTCTGTTTTTTTTCTTCAAGCGTTCTTGTTTTGTTTCTTCAGGCGCTCTATTTTTTTCTTCAGGCGCTTTGTTTTTTTTTCTTCACACGCTCTGTCTTTTTTTCTTCAGGCGCTCTATTTTTTTTTTCCTTCAAGCGCTTTGTCTATTTTTTTTTCTTCAGCCGCTCTGTTCGTTTTTTTTTTCAGACGCTCTATTTCCTTTTGAACTGATGCTCTGTTTTGGGATTCCGACGAGGTGGTTTGATTCCGACAAGGGGGTTAGATTTCGGCAACGTCTCCGACGAGACGGTCGGATTCCGACAACGTCTCCGACGAGGTGATTGAATTCCGACGAGGTTTCCGACAAGGTTATCGGATTCCGACGACGATGGCCGGATTCCAGTCAAGATTCCGACGACGGTAGTCGGATTTCGGTAAAGAACTCGATGACGGTTGGGTGATGGTAGGGATTGAGGTGGAGATGAAAATAAGGTTAGGGATTGAAATGAGATTGATGAATTGTATGTTTTTAGAATTTAGATTCGTTATGTATCTTTTTGGTATTTTTTTCAAGCTTTTATAGTTTGTGATAAAAACCCCAAAAAATAAAAATAACTTTTAACCCACTAAACAAATCTGAATTGTTGGATTTTCGATCCAACGGTTCAGATGCTCCACAGTACACCAAAAGCACCTTACCAACAGCAGCCGATCCCATTCCAATATGAAGAGCTCTAGTGGAAGCAACCTGAATATTTTTATTTTTGTTTTTTGGTAAAACAATCCCAATCCCAATCCTTAATGTTGGTCCTTAGCACATTTCTCTCCTTTATGTATTAACAAATTCACATAGTTCTATCAAACATAAGATATAAGTATTGAAAATCGGTCCATTTGACCATGCTTTTGAGATAGTTCAGATTATCGGATTGGGACGATGTTGGGCTCATTGAAAATTACGTTTCAAGTAGATGATCGTAGTGTGTTAAAGTTCTCAAAATCGATTTCGGATGAATGAGAAATCAATGTCTAAAGTAACTCGTGCGAAGAGAGAAAGCTCATGTGGTGTATGTTTACTCACATTGGAATTCTCGTAGGGTATGATATACTTTATAAAAAGAATGAGTGGAAAAGGAGTTGGGGTACCCAATCTTGTGTGAGGGGAAGAGCCTAGATCAAACTTAAACACACACGCGCGTCGGTTTGGCCTGGCTCGGTTCGGTTCAATCGGTCAGTCACGTGGTGGTATTTCCATAGATTTTGCAATCGTCCTCTCTTCTCTTCTCCAGAAAACAATTCTTCTGGACACAGAAGCATTTCACAGAAAAAGTCATAGTTGTATTTTGGGAGACTGTCGTCAAAGAAGCGCAAGCATCAGCAGCGGAGCGATAAAATCTTAAGAACAGAGGTTTCTCTTCTCTTCTCTAGAAAAAAATTCTTCTACACACAGAAACATTTCACAGAAGAGGTCGTCATTGTATCTTGATAGATTGTCGTCAAAGAACCGTAAGCACTAGTAGCGGAGCAATAAAGTCTTAAGGATAGAGGTTTCTCTTCTCTTTTTCAGAAAACAATCCTTCGAAAACAATCCTTCTGCACAGAGAAATATTTCACAGAAGAAGTCGTCGTTGTATCTTGGGAGACTGTCGTTAAAGAACCGTAAACACCAATAACGGAGCGATAAAGTCTTAAGAACAGAGGGACATTCCTTGTCTCGACGATAGTATTCTGATTTGCATTCCGTTCTGTTTCCAGTTTTGATTATATTTTCTATACTAACCTATTAACAATAAGGAGAATCAGAACCACTCAATCACATAATTTTCAAGAACATTGATCATTTTGATTATATGATCAGAAAAAAGTTGTTTATCATTGATCCTTTTTAAGAGATACTTCCTCTCTCTTATAATTTTTGTTGCGTTTGATAAATGAGATTATTGAATATTATTGGATGTGAGAACAAAGCTCATTATATTATACAATACTCCCTCCGTCTCAATATAGATATAATATTTTCATTTTTTTAATACTATTCAGCATGTATTTTAATAAGTTTTATTTGTCATCTTAATGATACGATAAAATTACGTCACTTAACACATTATTGTACTACATAGCCTAAACTATCATTAGTGTTTCACGATAATATTATGAAACATGATGTTTAATCGTACCAAAAAACGAATCAAAGTTCACATTAATATGTATACATATAGGGTTGTAAATGAGTCGAGTCGAGCCGAGTCAGACATAGCTTGGGCTCGACTCGTTTAGATAAATAGTAGGCTCAACTTTGATTCGAGCCTAATCGAGTCAAGCCTACTAGGCTTGTTTCATAAATAATAAGATTTAGACTCGGCTTGACTCATCTCATTTATTCACTCGAATCTAATTGAGCCGAGTCGAACTCGAGTCGAGTCGAGCCGTTTATGAATAAATTATAATATTATTGAAATTTAATCAAAAACATTTATTATCAAAATCACAACCTGTAAATTATTTTGAAAATAAATTTTATACAAAATATATTTAATTATATTATGTATATAATTATAAAATTAAATATTATACATATGTATAAAGTCGAACCATAAACAAGCCTTTAATCGAGTCGACTCATGAGTTTATAAATGAGTCAGTTCGTAGTTTATCAAGTCGAGTCGTAAGTAGCTCAAACTTGACTCAGTTAATTTCACGAGTTTAAAATTAAACTCAAACTTGACTCACGAACTAAATAAATAATAATTGAGTAAAATTTTTATCAAATCGAGACAAATAGATTCGCGAAGGGCTTGGACTTATTTTTAGCCCTATATAGGCACGTTAAAACTTCGTAAACGGAGAGAGTATTATTTTTAACAATTAATCGGCGACCAATTTCATTTATCCTAACCCTTTCCCACTCTTCCCATATATCCGAATCCGACGTGGAATTCCGACTGCCGCCGTCGACGCCGCCGCCGCCGCATTTCTCCGACGCCACCCGCTTTCCTCTCGTATCATCACAATCCGACTTCATTTGTCCCGTCGACGATCACTACAAAACCATATCGCCACCGTTTTTCCAGGGTTTTACAATGGAAGAACTCGAGGTATTGAACTCCGATTCAAACTCGAATTTGGAATCGAGTTCGATGCTATCTGTGATGATTCGACGATCGGTGAGCTCGTTGCTGAGTTCGCGCCCCAAGAAGTTAGAGCACGCGATGGCTCGAATCGGCGATGATGGAACCAAGAGAGATAAAATAGGTATTGTGGTGTGATTGATTGTGTGGTTTGATTGGAATTTGATGTGATGGTTTGTGTGGTGGTGTGATGTGGTTTGTGGTTGGTGTTGGTTTTGCAGGTTCGTTGGTGGAATCGTTGTCGTTAGTGGAGAAGTATGCGAGGGATGCGGCGGAGAGGGAGGAGGCGGTGAATGATGTCCTTGTGCCGATGATCGAACATGTAGGGGAGTTTTCGTGAGGATTTACCATGATTGAGTTGTTTTGGTATCTAGACAT
>JAOVYX010000822.1:0-13260 GCA_035668315.1 Drosera spatulata
GGCATCATCCTCAAAGACCCTACCTCCAAAGGAACCAGAGATTGCAGCACTTCATGACGTAAACATAGCGTTGAAGTATTTGAAGACTGGTGCTGATGAAAACCTTCAGAATCTCATCCTAGAAGCTCAGAAAAGCTATCAAAAAGTCAGAGAATGACCACAAGCATAGCTCAGGCAAGAGCTAGGTGCCCAAGGCTACACAAGGAAGGAAATTGAGACCATTGAAGCCAAACTCAGAAGGATATAGATTGAGCAACCACTGAGTACATTTGCTACAGCCTCACTGACAATCAGAACATCTACAACGGAGACATTCACAACAGCAATCATTCATGTCCCTAATGCAGGAATGGAATTGACTCTGGTTGAAGCTGAGCAGCCCTCAACTGCATCAGACGTATGGGCATCAACAACAATAATCATAACAAAACAATCTCAAAAGAAGGAAGAGATTGACAAGGCACTACAGATCGTCCAGGCAGTCCAAGAGAAAGTTATGGAACATAAGGCTATAACAGATGAAATACTTGGGAAACCACAGAAAGAGGCCATGATTCAGCAATTCATTAAGGAGTATAAACTTCCAATCAAAAGGAAGGGCAAAGCTGCAAGGTCAAAACTCATTCTCTCTGGGCTAACTACAAGATACAAAATTAATGCATACGGTTCAAGGACATAGATTGGAGTAATTGATGGCATGGCAGAGACAAAAATTGACCAACTAGTTCAAATTCAGAGAATGGAGGCCAACAAGAAAAAGAGACCCACTGAACCCTACATATTGTTCAGTGGAGCTCTGGAAATCAAGGACTCTACTTTTAAGACCAGAAGACACAAACAAGCACAAATACAGCATGTTTAGTTTATCCACACTCCTAAAGTGGAGGCGGAGTTGAAGAGGCTTGTTGACAAGCATGTCCGGGCTGCAACTTTGGAAATCTTTGATTATTTGTCAAGATCAACCGTCGGCAGAACACCATCATCAGGTGATAATGATGGTAATGATGAACTTCCACAGTTAGAAGACCATGATGATGATGACATCATTGATGAAGTTGTTGAGGAAAGAATCAAGGAACAATCAACAAGAGAACCATTTGTTGCAAAAGAGCAAGTAGTAGAGTCTCCTGTAGCCGAGTCTCCAGCAGCAGAGCCTACACCATCAGAATCAGAAGTACAGGAGGAACCTCCAGCAGAAAAGGCAGAGGACAGTGAAGTATCAATCGAGGTTGTTGCAATATCTGAACCAACAGCAGAAGAATCACCAAGCAAGGAGTCAGCATCACCAAGTAAGGATGCAGCAGAGGCTACCACAGAAGAAATTACTGCAGACTATGAGCAGAGCACTTAGCAAGTGGAGTTCACTCAAGTTACAACACATGATCTTACTCCCACACAGACAGAGGAGGTGATCGTAGTGGAGGATGAATCTATGGAAACAACCTCTATGATAAAAGAGGAGCAAACTGCAGCAGAAAGCACCTTCAAAGGTGTCACTCTAGAGGAAATCAACAAACATTTGATGAGTGATACTCCCTAAGGAAAACATAAAAGATCAAGATGTATCTCCACTAAACCTAGTATTTCTCCCCAATCTTCATTTGGAATGGTGCATTCTAGGGCAGATCCACCGTCAGTAGGATTTCCTCAAGGCCTACTCTACAGTGGGATTGCTGACATCCAAATGACACCCGAGACTGTAGCTAGGAGTCTGAGGCAGCGCTTGCAGATGTCCGAATGACACCAATCCATGAAAGACCATCATCTACTACAAGAACAGTGGTCAGAATTGAACCTACTATACATCAACAGTCGTCTCCCCAAGAGACCACCATGGAGTACACACTCAGGCAGCTGGATCAAGCAATCTACAGCATGCATCAGTGGACAAAGGATGCCTTCAAGAAACTTTTTGACAGACTTGAACCAGTTGCAAACGAGTTGGAAGCTTAGAAAACTATCGGAACAAAGTGTTTTGAAGACTTTCAAGCATCGCTCTTCGATATGGCTGAAGGTCTCGTAGACCAAATTCAAAGGGCCAATGCCCTAAATCATCAGCAATACAGGCTCAATTCCTCAAACCTGAACAAGTTGAGAGGCCAACATTCAGCTGAACTTCGCAAGCTGCAAGCTTCTTTGAAGAGCATCACAGGTAGAAAGGATATGTCCTTTACTGCACATTAGTCTAAGAAATTAGATTAAGTTTTTATCCAACAGTGTAATTAGTTAGTTAACTTGCTGTTTTACTTAGAAGTTTTGTTAGCATCAATTTAGGGGGAGATTGGTAGGAATGTGCAATCTCTCCAGTTGTATACAAATTGATGAACAAAACTTAGAAGTATTAGCCATATTGTTAGTTAGGTATCTGCAGTCTAGGGCAGATGCTGAAGAGCAGACGGCCGCAGATAGAGAGCATTGTGGACCACTAGATGCAGATTAGTACAGAGAATTTCGACAAGGCAACTAAGACATGCTTGGACAACAAAAGACCTACAAATGCTTCAGGATCTGGGATCAATCTTGCAGACAAGGGCTAACATAGCAATGCATAAAGGATTGCATCAGATCTGGATGCAGACAAGGTTGCAGCAGTGATTGGGTGCAGACGAGGTCTCAACGGTACTGAGTGCAGACTGAGTTGCAGCAAAGTGGAGTGCAGGAAAGATGGTTGCTATGGTTGAGGGAGAAGTCTGAGGATTAATCAAATCGAAGATTTGAGGTACAGAGTGACATTACGAGGATCAAAAAAAGGTGAGCTGTTAACATCAGTGAAAGAGTCACATATGACAAGCTATCACCATCAGATCAAGTACGGTCACGGGTTCATTCTCTCAGCCTATAAAAAGGGATTAAAAGCTCAAGGAACAGTGTTGTTGAACGAAGAGTTGAACATACAAAGTGTGCAAAATCAATCCGAACTCAAACTATTAACTGAGCTGAATTGAAGAAGAACAGGAAGAATAGGGTTCACTAGTCTGCACTGAAGAACAGAAGCTGCAGCAGAGTGCAGCAAAGGATCTGTGCATAGGGTCTAGGTTCTTCACATTTGGCAAGGTAGGTAGCTTGTAAAGGGGTGGTCTTGTAAGCCAAAACAAGAAGATAGTGAACTCACCTCTTGGATTGACTATACTGGTCACAAAGGGAAGACTGAACTAGGCTCTCGATTATCAGTTGATGACGAGTATCTGAACAAGTATAAATCTTGTGGTCTTTACCTGTTTTCATTGCTTTGCATTTTTAGAACTGTTAGAAATCAATCACAACAGCAAATAAAGACAAACTCCCAAAGTATAAGTCTCTGCTGCAGATACTCTTGGTAGTCTGTAAAGGTCATCAGTACATTAAAATCAACTATTCTGCTATATCACACTGAAAAGTTTAAAACAACCTATTCACACCTGATAGAAATGTGTAATCCCTCCGTTTGTATAGAAATTGATGAACAAAACTTAAGAAGAAATTATGTATGTAATAGATACTTAGGCTGTAACTATTAGTTAGCTAGGTGCAGACTAGGGCCGCAGGAGATGCAGCAGAGTGCAGCAGACCACTGGTGCAGACTAGTGCAACAGACCAAGGCAATGCAGACTACAAGGGACTAAAAATTACAGGCCAAAGATCAACTACATACAACAGTAAAAGTGTCTCAGGGTTCTCATGATGTAGGACCATTCCGTTGTTCAAGGCCAATTCCAGCAGGAAAATGAAGTGAGCCATATCGCATTGCAAGTATACAAGCTGAATTGCAGAAGAGTGAGAGCAGGACTGGGAGAAGACGAGGCTACACTAGCAGGCTGAGCATATGAGTTCTGGAAGCTGTTGAGTGGGAGCTGATTTGCAGCAGACTCACTGCAGTACTTGGTGCAAGTGAAGTTATAGAAAGACTAGATGTAAAGACTGTGCAGCAGAACTCATGCAGCTGAGGGTGCAGCAGAGGTGCAGTAGAGGGCTACAACAGAGGATTTGCAGCAGATGCGTGCAGTAGACCTGGTGTATGAGTCTGGGCGCAGTATAAGTTGTGTTGGAATTAAAAAGAACAAAGGAAGGGATAAAAAACAAGAAGTTGAGGCAAAGGTGAAGTGTACTGGATCAGAAAAGGTGAAGCCAGGTCAGTTTACTGCAGTAGAGGACAGAGCTATCACTATCAGATAGTACGGTCACGGGTTCTGGTTCCTTGAGCCTATAAAAGGGGACTCACAGCTCAGAGAACAAGGTTGACGAGTCTGAGAAAAACTTGAACATCATTTCAAAGCTTTCAAACGAAGAAAAAGCCTTGGAGACTCGTTGTGCATGAGTTGAATCAAAGATTCAGGATTTGTGAAGAAGGTTCACTACTCTGCAAGTGAAGAACAGCAACTGCAGTAGAGCACTGCAAGATCTAGGTTCTTCATCCTTTAGCAAATATAATCTTATTATAACGGGGTTATCTTGTAAGCCTAAAACAAGAATTACTGAATATT
The DNA here is from genome assembly GCA_035668315.1 of Drosera spatulata. Taxonomy (NCBI): domain Eukaryota; kingdom Viridiplantae; phylum Streptophyta; class Magnoliopsida; order Caryophyllales; family Droseraceae; genus Drosera; species Drosera spatulata. The sequence continues at coordinate 4,461 of JAOVYX010000822.1, forward strand.
CTCTTGTCTTGACTAAATTGGTCACCAAGGGAAGATTGGACTAACTTTATGTTGCTTGTTGGTAACAGATGCCTGAACCAGTATAAAAATCCTATGTCATTTATTTTTCGTACTGATCTTCACTATTAGCACTATTAGGAAGAACTTAAAAGTTCAAAGAGACAAACTTTTTAAATTTAAGTCTCAACTGCAATACTTCCACAAACTATCAGACTCATATGATGCAAGACTAGCCTATAGCTCTACTGCACCACTTGGAAATTTTTGAAATAACCTATTCATCCCCCCTCTAGGTTGTACCTGTGGATCTTACACACACGTACAGAACGACTTTGAAATCTCAAACTATTGCCTTTTCTCTTGTTTTGCTTCTCTAGTTTCAACGCCAACATGTACACAACTTCATAAGTCCAATACTACTATAAACACCCGACATCAGAAATATCTGTCCGCAAACCGCCTAAATAGCGGACAATCGTCTGCTCTTCCTCTTCTTCTATATAACACTGCATTCGCATTCGATCAAACTCATTGGTGTATTTTTAGACCGACTTATCCCCCGCCCGACGTCGTGGTACTCAAAGAACGCCTCTTGCCGATAGTGAACTGGAAGAAACTTTTTTCAAAGCAATTTCTCCATCTTCTCCCAATTCTTGGTCATACCTTCCCTAACACACTGACGCTTGACATACTCCCACCATATTGAAGCATGCTTGCGTAATTTGATAGAGATCACCTTGACTTTCTGATCTTCTGTCAAGTCTTTAAAATCAAAGACTCGTTCAACGGTATTTAGCCAATCAATAAATTTGTTGGGATGGGTTTTTCCTTCAAATTCCTGAGTCTCGATCTTCATGCCAATATTCTGAGAAGGGGCACGTCGACCAGGCCTCGTGGCTCACTGTTCCTGATGATACGGCTGTGCAAACGGATTGACATTCTCATCTTCTCCGTCAAAGGATGACGACTCTAATTCCTCATGTTCATCGTCAGATCGAGCACTCAATCTCATCTCTACAAGTTGACGCTCAAGATCTTCAATCCGTCTCCTCTGCTCTTCAATCTCAAGGTCCCACAGGTCTCGCTTCCGCGGATTAGGACGTTGATATAGACCTAGGCCACGACTTCTGCCTACTCGACGACGATGACCTTTACCACGAGCAGCCATCAAGCTGTGGCTCTAATACCAAACTGATGCCAAAACCTGAGGAAATTGTGATTGAAAGGGGTTACGAGGTAGATTAACACCACACACACGTGTTCTTCCTCAAAAAGGTCTTTTTGTGATTTTTCCAATTACCAAATGAAAACGGAATACAAAGAGTCTGGAGAAACGTTTAAATACAAACAAATGAATCATAACTGTAGAAGCTTAAAATTCTCCATCTGAAATTACGAAACTACCTTAAAACATGCTAACTTATTCGAAAAACATAGGAAGGGCTAAAAACACATGTAAACGACCTCGAAACGTGTTTTAAGCCTGATTTCGTGGCTGAAAGACAGCAGTTTTGATCCCCACATCATTTCACTTGAACCGGCCAGTTTTTGTTGCGATCAAAGCGAGTATCTTTGGATTTCTAAAAACCAAGACGATGAATAGTGCCATGAACAGTGATTCGACGATGAACTATGAGGACCTGCCTGTGCATCAGAAAGTGTCAAGCCTTGGAATCAAATCTACGGGTTTGCGTGAAGCCTTCATACAGGACATGCCTCGACAAACTGTCATGGAAAAGGTCAGCATGTCTAGATAAACTCCTATGTTGATATTGTTACTAATTATACTGTTAATTGTGCGTTATGTCTAATTGTTTGATTATAAGGGTATCGGAAAAACCTTAAGTTGATCGCAACAGGAAAACGGTTTACATTTCGCCCTAATAGAAAGCCTAGTTTATTGAAGCAATGAAGCATGGGAGTGGGATCGTCTGCTGTGGATTTTTACAGCACATATGTTGTAATGGTTTTTCCACCCTTGGATGAGATGAAGAGCTAAAGCAAAACTGAGAAAAACAACCACCAATGGTTCAAAGCCTCCACAGTACCAACAGCATGAGATTTCTACTGTTGGGGTTCCCAATCCTGAAGCATGCATACATCACTTTCCCTACAACCCCACCAGCAGCCCACCATGGCACCGCACCTATAGAACTACAGCATATTTTGCTTATAAAATGCCGTAACTTTAAGACTATTTATCCATGGACCGTTGGGGTCCGTGATTCAATGCTTGCCAAAAAGAAATGAAAGGTCAATATCAAAGTATATGTCCTTTTCACTCTCTTCCTCAAAGAAATATGTCATTCATATCCATATATGTTCGTCTATGTTCAAAGCTTCCATCTTCTTGGGTAAGTTTCAAATTATCATGTAACCGTGTCTACATTGTGCTGAGCCTTGGTCATCTAGAGCAAACATGAAAAACTTAAATCAGCGGTGAATCTGGGTGCCTCAAACATAGACTGTAGTTGAGACGTAGGCGATAATTATGTTTGTCAAACATCGAAGAGTGACCATACTCACATTGATCTTCTGTGATCGATTGACGATTGTTCGTATTACTTATGTGGATTTTATAAGGAAATTCTCTACTATTTTTTGAAAGTAGGAAATTCTCTCTACTGTTGACAAGTAAAAGCTGAGCATGAACTCCAATGACCAAGATCCAAGACTGTATCCCTTTGTTGTTAGCTAACAGCAGAAGTTTTGCATCCCTTCGTTTTTTTTTTTGGTTTCCCTAATTTGTTACAACCACTTACAACATGAATTTTATGAGGTAGAGAGACATGACTCTATTGATCTTCACTTAACTGGCTAAATATGAGACGATGATATATGATCGCTTGAACTTGAGAAATCGACACTTAGGTTTATAAGAATATACACCCATATCAAGATGTTAGGAGGAGTACTTTTGATTGAATTAATTCAGGAACAGATGACCGTTGGAGAGGACTGGTGCCTGCTCACCTGATCCCCAGGTGCAAAAGGGCATATAAATGGGAAATTAACTCTCTTCTCATTCAATTTTCAACAGCTGAAATTTTTATTCCATACAACAAGAATTTTTCAGAAATCATCTTCTCTTCAATCACAACAAAAAACATTCACCCAATTTCATTTGTTTATTATTCTTATTGGTTCTCATTATGGCTTTTATCATTTTCTCAAGTTCATTTACAGTTATTATTATCATAGTACTACTATTGAACTCACTAGTAATGTTGTCACATTGTACAATCTTGCAGGTGAAGAATTCCCCTGCTGCAGCCGCCGCCGCCGCCAAATCGTCTAAGCACCACCACAAATGGATGGCGCCCTCCTGCTGCCGCCACATCTCTGTCAACGTCGGTGGCTCCAGAGACTTTGTCTCTGTCCAAGCAGCGGTGGATTTCGTCCCCGAGAATAATACTGAGAGTACTTTCATACACATCAGTCCAGGACTCTACATGTAACATACTGTAACAAAGCTCATGTAACTTCTGTTCACTTTATTTTGCACATTAATGATTTAACTAAGTGTTGAATTTTGCTGTTATATATGGCAGAGAGAAGGCGGTGGTGCCGGCATCAAAGCCTTATATTACTTTCCAAGGAGCAGGGAAGGAGGTGACGGTGATTGAGTGGCATGATCGGGCGAGTGACCGTGGTCCTGATGGGCAGCAGCTGCGGACATACCAGACAGCTTCTGTTACTGTCTTTGCAAACTATTTCTCAGGCAGAAACATCAGCTTCAAGGTTAACTCTTCGAACTAAAACATTTTAGTTAATTCAAGCGACTAACTACATTAGGATTCACGCACATTCAAATTCTTATGAAAGAAATTGACAAATGTTCTTGGCCTTCCCTTTTGGCGAAAATATTAGAATTTGAACATTTTTTCTTTTGTAATTTCATTACTAACTTGATTGAAACATGAGGTTTACAAACTAGTTCATGTTCCTACAATTAATCAATACCCCTTATCCTAGTAATGACAACGGTTTCATGATAATGGAAAAAACATGTCTTGGAATTTACGACTGACGGCTTTGACAAAACAACTAGGTATGAATTGTGTCAGCTTAAGACGCTTACTGGTGAAGCTATATGCTGCTTAACACCAGAACACTGCACCAGCTCCGGTGCCAGGAATGCAAGGATGGCAGGCAGCAGCGTTCAGGATATCAGGAGACAAAGCTTATTTCAAAGGCTGTGGGTTCTATGGTGCACAGGACACATTATGTGATGATACCGGTCGACATTACTTCAAGGACTGCTATATCGAGGGCTCAATCGACTTCATATTCGGCAATGGCCGCTCTATGTACAAGGTGAGTAAAAATATATACATACACAGATTGGAAGAAAGCGTCTTGGATACCATAAAACCATAGGCTTTGTTCATGCGGTGAAAAGGAATAGAACTTTTGTTATGGTTTCCACTTAATTCATGGAAACATAATAAATTAAGTAGTTGGTGAACTTTAATTCAGAAGTTGGCATGCTATTCCCACTAAAGCAAGATCTAACGATTAGTTTAGTCGTCCAAACCAGTAGAGGTGATCACGGCTATCGATGTTAAAATTGGCAAATGAATCTACCTTTTATATTGAGCTTTATCTGCTGCCTGTTTACAGCATAAAATCATTTAGAACCTAGATTATGGATGTTCACTTAGGAATGTTGTAACCGAGTACTGATTCATAAGATATGGATGAGGTGCAAAGTCCAGTTTATATTTGAAGGTGAAATTGCTCGCAAATGAGCTTGGCATTGGCGAACATTAGATTCTTGAGCTGAAGAATAGAAAACATTTGGTAGCAGCAACGAGAAATTAGGCCTGCCCGGAAAGAGGAGATTAAATTCTATTGAATAATCTCATGTGATTAAGTTAATGGTCTTGTTACTCTAACCTCACTTACTATCTTAGAAATTCAAAATGTCATATCTCAGCTGGACTTGCATACACTGCAAGTCGCACTAACAATAAGATGTAGGAGTTCCATGGACATGAGTAACCATTTTCCCCCTGTTTGATTCTTTTACTGAAATTTAGTTTGGATTATAGGACTGCGAGATCCACTCTATAGCAACGGGGTTCGGGTTAATAGCAGCACAAGACAGGAGGGATCCAGAGGAGAAAACAGGGTTCGCATTCGTGAACTGCAGGGTGACTGGAACTGGGCCGTTGTACATTGGTCGAGCCATGGGCAAGTACTCCAGGATCGTGTACTCCTACACGTACTTTGATGACCTCGTCGCTCCTGGTGGATGGGACGATTGGGACCATGGGAGTGGCAAAAACAAGTTAGTAACTCGCATCCCTGTGACTGGTGTGGTGTCCTACCTCTCTCTCACCCTCTCCATTTCACCAAATATTCCACAGTATAAGAGCAAAACAGATCTTCTGTATTAGCAAATGAAAATGCTAGTGAAACTGACCTATTAAACTTGTTCTGGCTTTGGGGATGCAGGACGGTGTTCTTTGGAGTATACAAGTGTTGGGGACCAGGGGCAGACGCTGTCCAAGGGGTGTCGTGGGCAAAAGAGCTCGACTACAACTCTGCTCATCCGTTTATCGCCAAGAGCTTCGTCAATGGCAGGCACTGGATTGCTCCCTCTGATGCCTAGCACAGCCAGCCGCCATCACCAGTAGCACAGTCACACCTTGGAGCACAGGAACAGGAACCATTGAAATACAGTATTAATAGACAATAAGGATGACTGGCTACGTGCACACATCACCTTCACGTGTTTTCCACACAACATACACGATAGAAGAAATTTCCAGCTTATGTAAACGTTCAAGATGGATAAATAGTTGTACAGCATCAAAGCCAACACTTCCAGCACCATTTTCAATGTAGTATACAGCTGGTCGTGACTGCATAGCAACTGAATTGGCTAGTGTAAACAGCCACAACTTTCTGAGAGCCAAATGGAGGAATATTTTTGGGCGTGTCGTCGCGCAATGGGGATACTTGCAACCACCAACACTGACAAAACCATATTACACTCTCAAGTGTTTTTAATCTGAACGAATGCTGTGGAGCAGGAAAAATAATTTAGCAGAGTCATACAAAGGGAAAAAGTTGCTGAAATTCAAGTAAAAAAAAAAAAAAAGATACCGCTGACATTCCCAGGTTGGCCTACGACTACATTACACTGGAAATCCGGAACTGTTCTTTGCACATATAAATTAAATATATTTTCCCTGTTTCTCCAACAGAGTGCTTAGAAGGCGCACAAGATGAAGAAAGACGATATGTCTTGCACTAACACCACACTACAGTGTTGCAAATCATATTTGATCCGAATCTCGATACCACCAAGCACATAGGACCTGATAAGCTTCTACTTCGACAATGACGAGCACCAGGTAGATTGAAGAGACCCCGGCATAAAAACCTTGTTTTGCTGGACGAATGCCTGTATTTACATGATACAACAATTCTGCTGCGACCCTGACGTCTCTGGGGACCTACAAATTCAATTAAAGATACTTTCAGTACACTTGGTGAACCTCAAATTTAACATAAAAAATGCAAGATTAAGATTGACAAACTCAGATGCATATCAATAAATATATATGCACAGAGGAATGGATGATGGATCACTTCTTTAAATAACTATAAACACATGCACACAGGCGACACTAAGAACCATGCCTGAATTTTGTAAAAGATGTAGACTACATGACTAACATCAGATTAGTCTAACATAGAAAAGCAAGGGAAAAAAACACTCACAGTTGTCCGAGACTTGATAGATCAAAGTCCGGAGCAAGCTCCCGTACAATATCATTTGGTGGTTGTCCACATTCTTGCATTCTCTGCATCAAGTCAATGATCTTGGTGAAATTACCCGAGTCAGTTTCATAAACTCCATTAAGCTCCTGTATGAGTTCATATTGGTGAGAATAACGTTTGTAATCTTCCTCGCTCAACCCAGCTTTATGCTCCTCCAACCACTGCGGATATCTTTCCCCAATCTCTTTCATGGGTTCATGAAGAATCTCCTTGGACAAGAGCTGCTGCATCATCGTCTCCACTATCGAGTCCACATCCTACACAAGGAAACAAATAAGTAGATAAAAGGTCAGGGAAAATTAGAAACAGCAATATACACACAAGTAAATGCACTGAGAACAAGACATGACTACATCATGAAAAAAGATGACTGTAGTCTAGAGTAAGAAAGGAGCATATATGCACAGGATGACAATAACTTCATACAAGGCTGTTCTTTATACAAGCAATGCGATCGCAATGTAATATTTGCATCATTGTGGAAGAGAAATCAAACCACCACAACAATTAACCCATATTACTCATGTGAAGGACAACATGTAACGCCCCACTTTGAGGTGGTACGCGTCACCGTCACGACCCAATCTCAAGCTCGAGATTAGCTATTTTGCAAGTTAAGTAAATCAAGGGAGCAAAATTCTTGAATGCCTGCAAACTCTGAGGTGGTACGCGTCACCGTCACGATCCAATCTCACGCTCTATGTCACGACCCGTATTTACTTAATATGTTGATGCTTAAAAACATGTCATAGTGTAACATAAAGCATGGTTTTTGCAGACATAAAGACTTGACTTTCATGAATCGTTTAAGGCACTGGTTGAATTACTTAAACTACGTTTAAAAACTAATCATACATATAATTATCTTAATTACGCTTGCGTTGTTCTTGTCGTAAAAGATTACGCCTTCTTACCTTCGCTGGTTACCGACCCTTTCGTGCTTGCTTAGCCTGCCCTTCTTGCTTTCCCTCCCTTAGAACTACTTTAGGTGTTTGTTATATATTTTTTTTAAACCCTAAACTTGCCCTATTTATAGAGATTTTGGTGCCTGCCTCGTCACAGGCGTCGACGACAAGGGGACAACACGTGTGCTTGAGGTGTCACGCCCTCGTTCACGGCTTGACATGTAATGGACTTGTCACAGACGTCGATAACGAGAGGACGACACGTGTGGATAAGGTTTTGTTTGCTTAGCTTAGTCATCTTCGGTCATGTGCCACTTGATATCGGCGTGCTTTCGACGAGCATCGTCGTGCTTACTTATCTTGATTTTTTGACACATGATATTTTCATGAGCGTTTTGACTTGTGTATGCTATTAACATAGAGCGTCTTGGTTATATGAATGCCTGGTTTCATATAAACAACTATCAATGACAAATACTTATAGATTGCTTGGTTGTTACATCCTTCCCCCTTGAAAGAAGTTTTGTCCTCAAAACTTAAGACATGGTTACCCTGAAAAAGTGTTGAATACCGAGCTTTTATCTCATGCTCCGGTTCCCATGTCGCCTCTATTGGAAGATGGTTAGACCACCAAATCTTCACCATGGGTAGCCTTGCTTCGGAGTTTCTTTTCCATGTGCTCCAAAATTTTCACTAGTCGTTCTTTGTAGGTTAAATCTTCCCTTAGGTTGACAGGTTTATGCTTGAGGATGTGCATTGGATCGGATACATATGTTCTGAGCATTGATACATGAAACACGTCATGTGTCTTAGATAAACTTGGGGGTAACGCCAATCGGTATGCCACGTTTCCTATGCGCTCCATGATTTAGAACGGTTCTATGTACCTTGGTCGCAGCTTGCCCTTCTTACCAAATCTGTGGACTCCCTTAGTTGGCGAAACCTTTAGGAAAACATGCTCGCCTACCGTGAACTCTAACGGCCTTCGTCGATTGTTGGCATACATTACTTGGTGATCTTGTACCTTCTGCATCTGAGATCGTATCAAACACACCTTTTCTGCTGTTTCTTGAATCAACTCTGGCCCTATCATCTTTGTT